>JAGDQP010021366.1:14180-31853 GCA_022664845.1 Lepisma saccharinum
GGTGCAGATAGTGAAAATGAAAAAAAAACGATGAGAATGAAGCAGAACTGCAGTGGAAATATTTCTTGAGGGGGAAGAATGATCAAATTATCATGCATTGGGGCGAATACTGCAAAATGAGTCCAGATAGAGATTTATCGTTTTTTCCCGTGATGCTTCAAATATATAAGTGAAACAATTTTATTTAGCTAGACCAATAATGCAATAAAAGACTTATTTCATATGTGACTTAATGAAATTGTGGGGCGCCCACAATTGAACTAATTCAATCATACGTAGAAGGATAATCATTGCTTAAAGATACGATAGGATATTATTAAACAAAATAGATTCAGTTAAAAATATATTCTAATTTTGTATTTTAGTGCTTATGTTTGGTCTCAGCAGATGGAGTGAGTGAGGGCAAACTGAGTAAGTTGTCCAAACTTTGTATCGTAATCAGAACTACATACGTCTGCAAAGTTTCAGGTCGATTGCATTAGAGGAAATGGGTAAAAATTGAAGGAAATCATATATGTTTGCTCCCTGGGTTTGTGTGGATCAGAGAAAGGGATCAAGCAACAAAGACAATAAAGGCGTGATTACTATTTTTAGTAACCATCTGAAACTGTGTGTAATTTGACGTACTACTTACTACTTGTTGGTGACTGAAGACTCCATGGACCGTCCGACATCTGCCCGCGATGCGTCAGATTGCACACAAATGGCGTACGACTCCGAGGAAATGGTAATCACACCTTTATTGAAATGGTAATCACACCTTTTATTGTCTGTTTGCCTTATCCCTTTTGAATTAATCGCTCAGTTCTTGTTCAGATTTTGTTTACAATAAGTGTAACAATAAATCAGACTTAAAGTACCTTTGCATTATCGATAGTATGTATCTCAGAATTATAATACATTTGATTTCTAATGAAAATATATCGAATTTATTGTTAAGGTACGTGGACCAGATACAGCGTATTGGCTTTATTCGTTATAATACGTGTTAAATACGACAGATGGTGGTAATTGTGTGTGTGTAGAAGAAATATAAAAATAGTGTTTTAAAGAGATGCCAGTAGATGGAGTCACCAGTGTTGTGGGCAACGTGAAGTAAAGACGACATTTTAAAGTTTAAGTAGGCCAATATTGGGTTCCTGTACCTTATAATAATTTTAGTTTCATTTTCTCACAAAACTCAACGAAATATTTTTGTTTTCTTTCAGGAACCGCCATGAACAACTTCATGAACAATAATTTTCGCGTTCTGTTTGAATTTATGAACCCAGCTGTTGATAAGCAAAGTGGGAAAATATTTCTGGAAATTGTAGAAAACGTTTTCCGTCACGTTACGTTTGACGAAATGTTTCCTTTAGAGTAAAAAGGGTAATTAGTTACCTCTTGGAAAAAAACCTACGAACAATATACATGAATGACTCTTTTTCTGGAGTATCCCAACAGAAAATAAAAGGTAATCAGGTTATTGTGGACTATTTGTAAATCATTACATCTTAATGTTAACTAAGAAAGAAAGAAACAATGCCGATATACTTGAAGATAGCTTTCCGAATATTGACATTTATTAGACAGTGGTAAAAAGTACTGAACGAGAGTTTACACTTATATGTACCGTATAAAGTTCAGTTGAGTACTTTTGATAGGCCAACTTTTGGTCTCTGTATTTATTATTGTTTTCAAATTAATAATATTCAAAGCTAAAACGAAATGAAACTGAACAAAACTTAATATTTAAGATATCCTGATGGGAAAGTTTATATTTGATTAGGCTATGAAGGGGACACAAATATACAACATTCATAAATGAAGATTTGAGAAGCCAAGGACCAATTCGAGGTATCACTGTTTATTGTCGGAGCAACACACGAGGACATCCTTATTGACGGGCTGTCTAGGTTAGCCATGTCAATTACTTGTAAGCTTAATTATATAAATAATGAACCTATTTTGTATACAAAATTCAAGATATACTAAATAAACAGTTGGTAGATCGTTTAAAACTTTCTGGTTTGCTTTCATTTCACCCTTCTGCTGGAAACAAAGAGCATTTCACATTTGATTACGTCACACAATTTCCGAACAAATGTAAACATCCAGTTGCTGCTGCTGATAAGGGTGATCAGAGTAAAGAGGAACACTTTTCCCAAAACCCAACTATGTATATAGTAGAAACAGGAATAAGGAAATACCATATATGTAAAGCTTAGGTTATTGTCTCTCTATAGCTGTAAATTTATTTTTATAACAAACTTTCTGTGGTTGTTCTGGATCGGATGTTCCTCTTTTCCCAGAGATTAGGGGAAATCGGAAAATCCCTTCTATTCTCCATGGATGGACCTGTGAAGTAACCTTGGGTAAAGAGAAATATAGTCCTTGCTTTTAGCTTTTCATTGATGCCAATAATTTTGAAATTAGTCAAAAAAGGTAGACCAGATCAAAATAAAATACAGCATATTATGAGTTATCAAAATATTACATAAGGAAGCATTATGCAAAAATACAATTTCTAAAGCAAAATGTTTTATTAACTCTTTGAATAGAAACAAAACGTGAAGTTGCTCAAGAAAACATAGAAAAGATACAAAGTATATATAGTAAGATACAAAATTTCTCTCTTGACTGCGAAGCTTAAAGCGTTGTATAAGCTTTCGTACTTAAAAACAATGGATATATTAACACACTACTGACTTATCCATGAGGAGATACAAAAAGTTAAGGAACAAAATACTTAAATTACAGTAGATTTTACACCTAAGTTTCCCTGTAATATGTTACCATTTAACAACCAAAAGTTTCAGGGCTTTGAGCTTTCTATATAACATTTGTGGTGTGTGATTTATTCTAAACTTTGTTTGATACTAGAGATAACTGCGTAGTCATTGGATATTTCTTGAACAACTAATCTTCCTTTTTCGAGTTTTCAACATAACTACAAATACATATCACATTCTATGAATCCCACTCCGCTCTTGTGTGTCCCTCATTCTCCCAAAACAGTGATCCTCTTTACGCCTGAAACTAAACATTTGACTTTTTCAAAATCAGGAGCAACTTTTCTAGAATATTTCAGTTGTACTGTTTTTTCTCTTCATATTTACTTTGTTCAGCTTAAAACCGCTCTCAAGTCTTTTAAGTTTCATATCAGTTGCATTACTACAATAAATGTTACAGGGTCAAACAAGACAGTACAAAAACTAAAATCAGCTTTTTCATAGACTTTTAAGGTTATTCTATTCAACTATCAGAAGATTTTCACCTAACACAAATTGTTGTTTTGAGGAATAAGCCTAGTCTGCAAGATAGGCACAACATTTTCTTCCTCTGATGCTCTTTGAGTGAAAGGGAGTCAGTGCTCCTATTTACCTTTTGTTTCGCTTCACTCTAATCTCCCATGTACCGTATATCATCTATTTATCAACGCAGGCATTCTCTAATAGACATATACCGACCAACAATTCTATGGTGTTATGACCTGTTGCATATGCCACATGAACTTTTAAAATGTTATCTGAAAACTATAGTTGACAAAAACATTTCAATGACATGGTGACATCACTCGCATCTTGCATGCTGCACAATGTTTATATCGCCTATGTTATGCCCCCTCGATTGGATTATATAAACTCATAGTTTAGTTATATTATGTGTGTAAAGAAGTATATTTTCAACTAAATATTTTTGGTTGTGTAAAGCTTTCGCATACATATTATCTGTATGTTCAAAGATCTATAACTAAATATTAGTTATAAACTATTAATAAAATATGTGCGCATGCAAAGGACAGTTAAAAATATAGTGCACTAATACATCTGTTATATCATCGGAACTATTTGGTCTTAACGGAAACTAGCGACCATACCCGAAGTAAGGGTATATAAGGCGATGTAATGCAATGCAATTTCACTATTCCTTGGGCTTCATCGCAAGTAGAGTCTGTCTCTTCTTCATAAAGCAAGCCAGATTTCTTCAACTTATTCCTTGTGTTGGCTCGTCTTCATCAGGCAGGCCTTCTCCATCCTACTAATATAATATTTTTCCATACGGTACACCGGATCATCCCACGCCAGAGGCCGGAGAGTATATAGAGGTCTTCGGTGTAAAACTTTGGGGAAGTTACAACATTCGCAAAATTGTTTAGTATATAAAGTTGTGCAAAATTGAACAGATAAATAAAAGTAAAATAAATAATGAATACTTAAAATAAAATTTATATTGTATGATTTAAAAAAAAATATTAGTAAACCAACTTTGAATTTAAAAGAATTTTCATTTGAAAGCTCGAAAAAATATGTGTTGGAATTTCAATTTTCGTTGTAATAAAGCTTTATATCTCCCTTCGTTAGGGCTACCGTTATCATGTACTATTGATTTAACTTATGAGGAAGGTTATATCATGCAATTTGGTTTTGTAGGCCGAAGACTACATCCTTTCTTCGATCTGTTAGAAAACGTGGTAAATAGAGAAATTTTGTCGATAAGTATTCACGATTTTTTTTTAAAAAACAACAACATACAATCATGGGAGAGAAAGGGCAACTAATTCACAAATTATATTCAGTGACAGTATATAAAATAAGAAGTCAGAAATTTTCATTAACAAGTTAATTAAGTTTGACTATAAGTATGTGAGATAAGTGCCTTCGTTCTACGTTCAAAGCGACCTTGAAAAAAAGCATTTAATGTTACCTTCCCATAACTGATCATGAAAACTTACAAAATAATTGCTTGTTCCCGATGGAGCTTAAAATTTATCTTATGGAAAATCATGAATGCATATGACTAAAACACGTGACACAAACGCTATTAACAATAAATAATTGAAACTTTCTTTCTTCATGAAAATGTTTTCATTCACTTTATAAGAAAACGAACAAAATACAATTTGTGAAAAAATCGTAGAAACGAAAATTAAGGAGAAACGTATTACGTAAAATAAATTGATGGGCAAATAACAAAAACTGGAAAAGTTTGAAATCTAATTGTTTTAGAAAGGGGGGGATGCTGTTTGGCTTTTGGCAATTTGTTATTACTTTTGCATATATTCCACTGTTTGGACGGTATACATATTCACTCCCATTCCAAAAGCATAGTTAGTTGTTGAATATTCTTACGAGTGAATTAACTTTAGGTCAAGACGCCTTTAAAACTAGGGCCTGGTCGACTTACAACATCCTTTCAATTACCACATCCCGGCCTGACCCACAGTTGTCTAAATGCATAAATACATTTAAGTCCAAAATTTAAGTTGTGATACAAAAACCCACTAAATTCAGAAGAGCGGAAATGAGAAAGTGTTTTCACACACACAAAAAAAACCAATTGAAAATAGTTGTTTTTAACGAAATAATTAAAAATGTGATCTTATGAAATAGGATTCCGATGCTTTACAGATGTCATTCATTCTTTAAAATTGAAAGAGCGATTTCTCATTCTTATTGTGAGATTCTCAATGCACCATGGGTACTAGTCAAGATTGTTATCAGCCATTTACAGCGGTAAACAAAGATTAAGCCCTACTGTGTAGTCAATCGCGTGCAGTTACAAATGACATCAAAGGATTTGATTAGGTTTATCAATGACAACATTATGCCAGAAGACGTAAGGAAGAAGATATATACATTAATCATGTTGTGCGTTGTTCTGAAGTACTTGACAGAACCATAATCTTTGGAAATCTCTGGCCTGCTAAGGGAAGGCGATACAACGTTGGATTTCCGACCCGGCGACTCGGGTTCAATTTCTACCGAGGTCAAGCTTTTTTACTTTTTCATTCATTTCGATTGCTTACTATTGGATATTCATGTAGACAAACTTTATTGCTATCGAAAAGAGCTACCTTATATCATATATGTTTTTCGAGTGGAAATATCTCATCTTTTCTGCGGTTAAAATCCGCTTTAAAAATGGCCCATCTTTCTGCTCTCGTAATATAAAATATTCCACTATTCCCAATTTAGTGGATAGGTTCTTCTCTAAGGCAGCGCTGCTTGTGACACTATTTTGAAATAATGGATTTCACCGTGAAAAGATTTTTATTTTAACGTACTGAAAACACTGCTGATATTAGCAATCAGTTGGGGGATGTTTTGGGGGACAATGCACTTACTGATAGTATTATTTGGGAAGTGCTTTTATGAATGTACTGCTTCGCTGCAATTAACTAAATATTTACTAAGGTCTGATGTTTCACTGTTGCTACCAATACAGAAAAGATAACTCGTGTTGAGACCCTGGTCATGGACAACGAAACGTGAATTGTTGGAGATATTTGTAAGCATACAGAATTCTGCAATGTCAACTTAGACAGAACTTTGGAGGAACACTTAAAATGATTCAAAGTCAATTCACTTTGAATTCCTTGAGAGTTGCATTAAGACAGAAAATGTTCTTGAACATGACATGTAACCAAACGCGTGGTGAGCTGGCCGAACGCTTCGAAGTTTCTGATGAAATAGGCAGCCTTCCGATGCTCCGCATAGGAAAGGCGCACAAGTTGAGCAAGTAGTTATTCCATAAACTGTTGGAAAACACAAGGACCAATGGGTGACAACATGCTTGTCGTTGCTTTCTAGGCACCGCAACACAGTCATATTCGAACTAATTCTCGCCAGAAAAGTGAGTCCAGTATGAAAGGCCTGAGCGTGGCAGACATTGTTTCTCCCACCACAAGATCATTTCTACACACACACAAGAAGTATCTGCTGGATTAGTCCCTAAGTGGTTGACTACAAGCTGCTACCAATGGGCCAAACTGTCACTGCAGACCTGTACTCACAGTTCGAATGTGTGTAACAGGCACTGTAGCAGAAGGAGCCAGCAAAATCGTATTGGCGCACTGTTCCTTTCATATAATGACTGGCCATATGTGGAGCGGTTAGCGAGGGATTCCATACAGCGACTCGGCTGGAAGACGCTGTGCCATCCATCGTTCTCCTCGGACCTTGCACCTCTTTCATTCCTTGGACAACCACTTTCGTGGTAAATCCTTCACCAATTAGACAGATTTGCGGCAGGCGCTAACAGCCTTCTTAGCGTTCAAGACACCTTAGTTTCACAGCCAGGGCATTAGGTGCAGGATGCCGATGGGAATTTATTTCACGACTAACGATCAGTGAAATATTCTGTTTCTATCAAAAACGGCAATAATCCTTTTGATTACTTTGTATATACCTTCAAAGGAAATAATATTTAGGTTGTGTATTTGAATTACACAAATATATGTGTGATCAAGAAGTAGCCGATGATTCGGCACTAGCTTGTTTCAAAACTGTACCAGTTAAAATAAAATTTGTTATCAATGAACAGTGGATAGCAATTCTTGAAATAATTAATGTTAAAACGTATCGTAGAATCTTATAAATACTCTATCTCATATTCTATATGGTAAGTTCCAGATGAACCCTATTTGTTGGCATAGACCTTGCTCACCTCTGATAAAGTTATGGTTATTTTTTTTCATCCCTTCAAGAGCGTATGCTTCAAATAATATTTTCAGTGATAGTTTAACACTAAAATATACAAATGTCAAACAGTTTATTGTAGGTTTATGAGTAATATTAATCAATAGTCCTTCGAATCAATATTCAAAAATTTAATCATTTATTTCTTACCCTTTAAAATGCAATAAGAGTACTTTAGAATTAATTATGAACAGCGCATCATTCATTTTCACTTATTTCGTCAGTAACCATTCAAAAACTTACTATTACATAATTGCATAATCTAGATATTTTGTACATTAATTTTGTAAAAGATAATTTACAAGGTCTGAACATTAAGTACGCGAACATATCATAGAAAAAGTACTACATACCTAATTACTGAAATCACTATGATCATCTCTGAAGTATTATCCTTGGGAAACTATTCACCGACGCCAGCGCCTTCTCCATCCTTCAAACCAATTTTGGAATTCGGTTTGCGACTGGCCATAAGAGCTGTCGTTGTATCACCCTTGATGTATTGAATGTCATCAAAATATCTTCCATTTAATATTCCCTTTGTTTTCGGGTAAATAAAGAAGACATTAGGGGTCAGATTAGGTGAATAAGAAGAGTGTTCCCATACATTTATTTATTTTCTGGCTAAAAACGCCGGTACAAACAGTACTGCGCAAGCGAAGACGTAGGACCATTTCTGTACGCACCTTGCGGATACCAAGATCTTCAGTTAAGATTTCCTAACTGTTTCTTTATCGATGTGTATTTGATCTAATATGAATTGCATGGTTAAATTGACAATTTTGACACACAATTTGACAATGTTTTTCAATGTATTCCTTCGATCTGCTCGTTACTGGCAGCCCTAACCTTCTTTCATCAGTGATGTTTTTTCTCCTCTCAGAAAAACGTTAAATTCATTTGTACTCTACCGATCTCTTCATGACATTTACGTCCTTAAACGTGCACTAACATGCCCATTTACTGTGATGTCTATTCCATGTCCATATATCGATATGGATAAACTATGGTAGCTTGCTTGGATGTCCATGAGACGTACGTATATTATCCACATGGATGAACATTGTAAATACGCTGAGATATCCACTAGACATCCTTTCGACACTCATTAGACAACATATGGACGTCCACTAAACGTACATTTTATAACTTGTGCTGTCTGGAAAATTTCACGAAAATTCAATGATTTTTAACGATTATGACATTCCGGGATGTATCTATCTTGGATTCCAAAATTCAACAAATTTACCCTTGGGATAAATTTGAAACCACCACATATGAAATTTCACTAAAATCCATATGATTTATAACAATTTTGACATTAGATTTGCCGTAATTTTGGATTTGTAATTACATTTTTAGTCTCGGAATTGAACTCAACGCCCCTGCAATCTCAAGATTAGCAATTTCACGAAAAACAGGCGATTTTAACCAGTTATGGAAATTCGGGCTACCGTCCCCTACGATTTTAGAATTCAAAATTATTATTTACCTTGAAATTGAACTCAGCACCCCTTGAAACCCCCACGTATGAAATTTTGCGAGAATTAGTTAATTTTTAACAATTAGGCTTGAAATACCCATACATGAAATTTCATGAAAATCTGAAGATTGTTTAAAAAAATATAACGTTTCGCCCTGCCATCATCTTAGATTTTTGAATTCAACATGTTTGGTTTCTGAATTGAACTCACAAGTAAACCTATGGGAACTGTAGACACACCAATTTCTTTTTAAACTCCAGGGGAAAGTATAATGCAAGTGAAACGGAGCCCTGTTTTCCGTTTTGGCCCATAAAATATTTTTAACAAATTTTCCCACCTGACAATCACGAAAAAATGACAAAGTTCATGACTATATTAATTTGGTCATATCTTTGTCAATTTTTATCCGATTTACACGAATTGTGGTTTACATTAAAGGGGGAATCAATCCTCTATAAGTCTGAGAAGCTTAATTTGTCATTACAGTTTATAGTGAAACCTACTTTCCTACCGTTTCGGTTATAGTGAAATAGCTTTTCCAAGCAATTCCCAAGTACTATACCCATGTATTAAAATATATTGGCCCTATATTGACAATATATTACTAATATATGGATATTGAAAAGATATACTAACATATTACTAATGACTGTTTTACTAAATTATAAAAGACTTTTTATTGTTCCATTATTATTTTGTATTTCGAAATGTTCATTGAAAATCTATGAGCAGTTTTTGAATTAATTACATAATATAGAAACTGACATTCGCGTGTAAAAAAATCGCGTTTTTACAGTGTTTTTTCACGTTTCTGTGTATTGACAGATACTATCATTAAATAATGATTGAAAAATTGCTATATTCTTATTTATTCTACATACACTGAAACTGATATTAATCACATATTTATTTATTTACTTACGTGGATATGTATTCCGCAATCTATTTTTGTTAGTAGAGTTACATATAATTTAGTACATGGTTGTACTAGGGATTGCTTGGAAAAGCCATTTCACTATAACCGAAACGGAAGGGAAGTATGTTTCACTATAAGCTTTAATGACAAATTAAACTTCTCGTTCTTATAGAGAATTATTTTCCATTCAATTTGAAACAAAATTCGTTCAAATCGGATGAAAATTTGACAATTTTACTATAGTCATGAACGTTGTAATTTTTCGTGATTGTCAGGGGTGAAGATTGGTTAAAACATTTTAAATTGTTTTATGGGTCAAGAACGGAAAACGAGGGCTTCAAATAGTTTCACTTGCACTATACTTTCCCGGGGTTTCAAGGAAATCGGCGTGTCAATAATTCCCTAGGTTTGCTTGTCAGCGCCCTCTCAAATCCCTACATATTGTAACCTAGCTCTATATGTTTCAATTTTATTGAGTTCCATTTTAGTTTTTATTCGAGTTTTGTAGTAGATAAGTTAAAGGGAAATAATTGGCCATATGGGCATATGTAGGAAAAGTCTTCAGTCATGTTGGGACTGTTTAATATTCAGGTTTAGATTAAATCAATAACTCCGGATTCCCATGCTTCGATCTTCAGTAACTATGTCACCGGACGTAACATAAGTTAATTATCGATGCTTCGACATGAACGCACGTTTGTTCTTCGAAAGTAAACATATATTTTCCACCTACAAAGCGACTAAATCATAACACAGAACCAGAACTGCACACACAAGAAATCAATTGATTACAACATCCGATACATTGATCAATATTCAATCACGTTTTCAGAGTTGGATTTATTGTGAATGTTAACACCTGTGGCCACCCAGTGAAATTTGTTATTGTTATCATCTCGCATCTTGTAATCTCTGATCGATAATACCTGAATATATCACTTTTCGATTGAATTACGTCCGCTATACGTGCCAAAATTAGAATTCCTAAATTTACCAGATAAGCCCACTGAGAAATCTTCCCTTCCCTCATTTCCACAGAAAGTTGTTTCACTCGATTTCGTCATCTATCAGCAAGACGACCCAATCATTATTACCTATAAAAAAAGTTCTCCTTTTTATCCCTCTTCAGTTTAATACCGGAATCAGTTCCCTCTGTGACTGACCAGTGAGTTCCGTGTTTCAAGCCTTAAGTTCGAAAGTCTACCTCTGAATTTGACTTTGCCTACCAGCGTCGATTTGGACTCTAAATTTCTAAGTTTATTTGTTTGGCTCTTTTTAACTTAACAAAATTCTTCCATCATCTGTAAGCTGTAGTTCGTTAGTAGTGCATCGGATCTGGGTCTGTGATGGCCAGTTACGAACTTTCGTGACGAAGATGAAATCAGGATCTCTAAGAAATTGAGTGCACGAGAGAAAATAATATGAAGGTTATGACAAACAATTTTCAGTGAAATTGCCTCTATAACGATTTCACTGAAATCATTTGAGTTCCTTGGTTCGACTCCCCACAATCGATCTGACTTCCACGTCTAACGACGTCTCAGATTATTGTTGAATTTATTTTGGTTTGGATTCGCTTAACTATGGAAATTCAGTGGAAGAGGAGTTTAGCCATATTGGTTTCGTATAGGTTAGATTATTGAAAATATTAAGCCATCAACGGGCGAAGACAAAGCCTGGAGTATTTAAAATGTTACATTTAACTCGAAATATATCCACGAATGTTAATTTGTAAGTGTGTGTATGTGGTTTTGCAAAATCCTCAGGTAAGAAAGTGTGTATTTACTGGAATTGATAATTCAACCGTTGCTCTAGGCGCTACGCTCTCCAAGATACGGCATCCTTCGCTCTACATACTATGAGTTCTCAATGTGTATTTTGCATTCACATATTTCACTTTACGACGCAAGTAACAACTATGACATTCTGAGCTTCCACTATCTTGGGTATACTCTACGCGTTACACTAAAGGCTTAAGGATGTTAACGCAATAATTAGTAGTAGATTTATTATTAGTTATAATTGTAGTAGTAGCAGTAGTATTAGGAGAAGTATTAGGACCAAGAATAGAGTAAAAAGTGATAGTAGTAGAAATTATGGTAGTGTACAAAATTAAAGTAACAGAAATAGTACCAGTAACAATAAAAGTAGAAGTAGCTAGTAGTAGTAATAGAATATATTATCAGTTACGTTAGGTAATATTACAGCTACCAGTAATAGTAGTTACAAAGTGCACTATATTAAATTTCTGTTCTTGCTTCAGCACCTTACTTGTGAGCTAGTATATTTACAAAATGGATATATTTTATTAAGAGGATCTTGACATTTTGTAATTTACAATATTCTAATTCTTCACTAATAATTGATTAGTTCTCTATAAGTCAATTTCCTTTCAATGCAAGATGTTCATTTCTGTTCTGGGCTAGAATAATTGATAAAAATTTTTCATTGGAAATGGAATGTGTTACACTTCCAAATGTTTAATTTATTTCCACGTTCTTCCGGCTAACTCTGGCACTCGATTTTTGATCACTGTTAACGACTCTCAAACTGAGAGGCAAACTTTCAAGAAATAAATAAAGATAGATCTGTGAAGAAATAGTTAATATATTCAATGCCTAGTTAATGCATAGAGTGGCACAGAAACTCCAGAAATAGTATGTTTAAAGATCACACGAAGTAGATCAACGCTATACTAAAATCTCCCATTAATCCAAGACATAATTACCTCAGTTTAATAAAAGAGACATCTTTCCTGGTTCAGCGCGTTTATGAGATAACTAAAAGGTGTATTATTGTTTTTTTTTAAATGGTGCAAATACTTGCACAAATTCACCACAAGCACCTCTATACTCAACAACATACATAAATACTCCAAATAATAATGGAGATACTTGTTATTCTTGCTTTTGTTCAAGGACTGTTTCCTTCTCGATTCTAATGCATGCTCATCTGCTCAGGTCGTTGAACATGTCTCCAGGGACAGTCCATCATGTGACTGACCAATTTAAATGTTTTCTAAGTACCGAATTATAGTACGAGTAAAGAGGCAGGAATTTTACAAGTTATAGTTCTGTAGTCTGGAAATGTGACTGCTAAGCCGTAATGAAGACTGTTTAGTATGCCGCAAATCACCTTACAATTTGCAACAGACTCAAAGGACTTGGCTTACCTACGAATCAAGAGAACTTAAAAAAGTGACTTGTCTCTTTTTATATATTTTTTGATTTTCGTTTCGATTTAGCCTTCTATCAAAAGCCAGTGCGTGTCAACAAATACAACGATGTGAATCGACAACGTTTATTAGGTCTCCAAGAATGCGTATAACTGTGAGTATGTTCAGTGTATAAAATTCGTCCCACAATTTTTGTCATAATAAAATTTTAAAGGTGAATGTTCTCTCAATCTATGATTAATACACACCTAGAAATTATGTAACAGGGCAAGGAAAGCTATGGGTGGGGAGTCTTAGGTTAAGAGCAAAGTATAAATTTGTTAGACATTTCTATCATACATGTAAACTTACTATTTCTTTTTCTCTCGTGTTTTGTATTTGTTTGTACTCTATTGCTACATTTCTGATGTATATACATATAAGCATTAAAATTCAAGCCCCTTATGTAATGTTTCATTAGGAAGGTCCCTGCTCCTGGATAAGGTCATATAAGACAGTTTTGAAGTTTTTTTTGTTGTGGATTCTAATATGTAAATTTCCCCAGAACGACCTTGAGAAAGGACATGTTCTCCATGTAAGTGAAGCTAGGATCATTGCAGGATGACACTCTGAAGCATTTCGCTGGTCTTTTAGTTTAGCTTTCCAGCAAGAAGTTTTTCTTTGTTTGTTTTGTTTTGCTTTGAAAACAAATTTTTAATCTTGTGATATTTGATAGTAATTGTTCAAATAACTTTAATCAAAGGCCGATAGACAGTGGTAAATTTCCGGTGTTTTCTTTATACAAGGTCCTAGCCCAGGTAACTGTATTTTTCAGAGGAAGCAATAATTCTGATCCAGTTACCGTCTACCCGACATGGTGAGACCCTGGACACGAAAGAAGGTTGCTACTAGCGTGTTATTATTAATGGGATTGACGGTAGTCGTACATATACTTCTATATATGATAAATGACTCCCAACGTGGGGGCTTTCCGAGTAGGTAAAAGTCTCAACGTGGTCCTCGCAAGTAATCATAATTCTTATTATGACAAATGGCATTCCAACGTGAAGCTTCCCACTTCAAATAGGTAACATATACTTATGTATATGACAACGTATTCCTAGTTACTGGAATATCTCTATACTTTCTACACCAACAGAATAGAGCTGGTACGTCGGAAGCGCTAGTAATTGATAATATGGACAGACTTTAGTTAGTATAGCTTAACTGATAGAGTAAGAAACGGTAATACAGCAACCGTAGTTTGTAAATTAAACAAAATTGGATTATGTTTGACAATAACATAAATTGAATCGGCCATTGTTCAAAGAGGATATATGAGGTGTATTTTAATTGTACATATCATCTTTTAACAATGAACGATTCAACTGGTAACACTCCACTGTGACTTTGCATCCTAAGTTCGTTAGTTCACTCCTAGCGATCGCTTATCCTTTCTGAGGGTTCTTCCATCGTCCACACGAGACCAAGATTGGGATGGCACTTTGATTGAAATCAGGGCCGATTGCTTTCAAAATTATTTCATTTTTTGTTATTGTTGTGAAGATCCCAATGTAAAACGTTCTCTGTACATTTTGAGTTTGGTAAGTAATAATTAAATAAAAATAAATTAAAACTATATTTATTTATGGCTTATTTTGGTAAACAGCCTCACAGCTGAGGTATGTGCTACGCTATATTCAAACACTTCAAATTTATTGAGAAAAACTAATAAAAAATTCCTTCAATTTCGTCTTAAAGTTTTTGATAGTTTGCACGAAATAATAGTAAAGAGATCTGGTATTGAAGGGGTTAGAGGTGAACGTGCAAAATAAATGAAACATGCAATTTATATAAACTGTTTTATTTACTCTGTATTCATTATTTGAAAATAAAGAAAATACCATCAAATACTTGAAAAAATGCTGATGAGCGTATTCCACTGACTAAACATCTTTGAGTTCGACAATCGATACTACATATAGCTTAAACATTCTTAAAACAGAACGAGGCTGTATAAATTTCATGAATCAAAAGTATGTCTATATTCAACTACATCTTATAATATTTATCAAAATGTCGTAGCAAATGCATACGATGCGCAATTCATACTATGTATTCTTGTGTGCAAAAACACAGTTTCACGATGGAGAAAATAATTCGTGGAAAGGTATGTTATGGAAAAAGTTCTGTATAATACCATATAATATGTTTCCAATTTCTTCATCGATAGATGGATTCAAAAGATCAAACATTATGAGAAAGTTAGCATTGATTACTCTGTTTAAGGTGGCCCCTGAAAAAAAATAAAACAATAAACATTTAGAAAATCAAATTATATTTAGTGAAGCTATTTAACTCTCTCTTCTAAACATCCATGAGTGGATGCTTTACTTTACACCCCAAAGAGATTGTTCTTTATTTTACACTAAATCACAAAAAATGGATTTAAGGAGATAGTAAACATGCATTTTGATTTATAATATTTGATTAAATAAACACAATAAGTATCTAACGGTAATTGTAGTGGAGATACAACATAAATTACTCCGTTTCAATCTGATAGTCGCTAAACATATTGTATTTTGTGGGAGTAATATTTCTGCACATAATTTTATTACATGTTGTATGTTGAAATTGTTAATATTTAGTTAAATAAAATTATTTGATCATTGTTTAGTCCTTTTTTTTATCGCTGACTTCTGTAAACAAGTCATCGCCATGGTTGCTCTAAACAATTCATCTCCATGGGTTTCCCCTGCCGATTGCTTATAGACAATGATGTGGTTTTCAGCTTCAGTCATTTCATTTTCTCCATCTGATTTACTTCCTTCTTCTGATTATGCCTCTCTTCCAGGACGTGCCACTTATAACGAGAAAAACACTTACACTACAGAGCCCACATCGGAAACCATACCTCAAATATGGCACTCATTTCTTCACTATTTTTCTCTTTAGTAACGACTAAACTATCACTGAGAAATGATTTCTAAAATATTCCAAGTAGGAACATATATAGTGAGTAACGACTATTTATGTGGAGACACGTCCACTACATGCGCTATTTATGATACACAGTGTAAACTAAAATATCCGGCTAACTACCGCAGGCACGCACACCGGAGGGTTAAGGACATAAATAAAAGTACATTTTTTTTACTGAAAGGATGTATCTGTTATAGATATGGAGCATGCAATAATTTAACAATAGTTGAAAGATACCATGCCCACATATTATTGCAAATATCAAATACTAAATGTGTTTTTTCACAATATATATATATATACATTTGATAAACTCGTTAGAAAATATCAGTAAGCAGAATTTTATTTCTAGGTTATAATCAGAGTAAGATATCTCCGACTAATCATGGCCTAATGACTTAGAATATTTGCATTTGTTGTCTGATACTGCTGACTATTATCATACCTATTTTCCTGTTATATTCAACATTTATCCGTCTACTTGTGACCGCTGTAGTTAATATTGCCCTCTTTTGTTTTCGTATTAATGTTTTGAGTTGAAAGAAAAACGAAGATAGGAGTGCCAATGAATTAAAAAAAATAACACATATCCAATGTAAATGTATGTTGTATTGAAACATAAGGAATTTTACTTTACCATTGTTAAGAAGATGGATGGTATCTTTGAAATTAAGTGATAGAAGGTATCTTTGAAATGAGTTGATGTTATATAAGAGACATGCGTCACGAGAAAAAAGGAAAGAGGACTTCAAATGCTTCAAAGGCGAACTGCCAGTTTCCCATTCAGCTTAAATGTAAGTGTCAGCTTAAAATGTTACAGTGTAAATGTAACGGTCAGCTTAAATACGTCACAATTTGTCACATACATTAAAATGTATGTTTAAAATTGAATAACAGGAATCTATATATAGAAATGAGTAAAGGGGCGCTTATTTTTCAAGAACCATACATAGGATGGACAAGGTCAATGACTCATTCAATTACACATGATCTGTAGATTATAGCAAAAACACCAAATCATGTCTAGGTCACCGTTGGGCTGAGCTATTGGAGTGCAAGATTCCCATAAGAAATACACAGGGAACAGGGTGACTATCAATAATTGAAAAGGACCAATATTAGTGTTCATTCCATACTTTTCAGGGTCGCTGAGGTGAATAGTGATAGTTTCAATACTTTACAAGCTCAAGTTTATCCCCCACCCTAAGGGTTGGGGTGGAAAGAGGTGACTTTAAAAATAATCGAAGACGATCGATATAAGTGTCGAATTCATGGTTTTGGAGGTCGTTGAATTCAACGGTAACACGTTCGATGTCCTTAAGGTCTGAGTTAAACCCCCACCCCCACAGGGGGTGGAAAGGCGTGACATTTTAAAAATAATCGAGTCGTTCCCGAAGGGAACCAAAATTACTGGTTGTACTAGAAACAAGAGAGATTAAGACCAATTTAAAACAGTGAATAATCCAGCGATTGACCATCTTGGCAGACAATTTTTCAGAGAGCCTCAGTGAAGCAAATACCGGAATGGTACCTTGAACTTAAGCCATGACCAACTCCTTCCAAGCATTCTTTCTTTACCGCATTTTGGCCTGAGCTCAAGAAACATAAATTTCAGCAATAAATTCAAATTCAAAGCTATTGAAGAAAGAATACTCTAGAGAAAGAAATTTTGTT
>JAGDQP010021367.1:0-14154 GCA_022664845.1 Lepisma saccharinum
GTAATGGTCATCTTACTATAGAACCATAGTTTTATACTTCGTAAGGTATAAAATAGTTTAAACGTTGATCACCGAGCCGCCGTAACTCAGTGGTAGAGTTTTGGCGTAGCATTCGGAAGTCGTGGATTCGATCCCAGCGGCCGACTATCCTGACTGAGTTTCTCCAGGGTTTTCCTGTCACACTAAGCAAATGCCGGGATGACACCTTCAACATAACCCTATCAGACACCTTCCCGCATCCTTTCCTCTCCCCTATCCCGGCCTGAGCCTTAGATGCCTAAAGGTCATAAATAAATTTCAATTCAATTTCTATTAAACGTTGATCTGGAATCTTCAGCTCTTTTTCGTGTTATTTGCCTTTCTAATTTTGAAATATTTCCTTTTTTAATTTGGTAAATATGTCAAAGTAGAAAAAATTGGTAGACACTCGTTGAATGTCTTATGTCTCTTGATCATACCAGTTTGGTCTTGGTCATGGATGGATCTTAGTGACCCGTTACTTTATCATGAGATTTTATGTTTTTGCCTATATATTTTTTGTTCATCTGTTCAACTATATCACAATATTAGTAGTTCATACGCGCAATCGAAGAAAACTTCAGTTTTTGGTCAATTGGCGTCCATGTTAGTATTTAGGGGACAGCCCCTGGGGAAAGGGGGCAATTACCTTGAAAGCTATTGTTTAGAATGAAACATTTAAAGTCATTCTGAAATTACTGGGGGCAATGCCCCCATAAATCCGCCTATGCTGGCATCTTAGTGAACACTAGTTTTCGTTTGTCTTTCATTTCTTGCTTTAGTGGTCTCTCCGCCCCCCCCCTCACTCCCAACATGAAGTATTCAAATGTTGCATTTTTGTTTTTAGTTACTATTTACGTATTTCGTTTTCTATAAAAAATCTTTGCTGTAACATTAATAAAAATAGTAACCGTTTGTTTAATGCTATTGCTTGCCAGCAAATTCAGTTATTTAAAAAAATCAATGAAGAAAATTGTATCTTTCTATATTGTTCATTGACATTAAAGAATTTCCTTTAGATAAGTATGACACTTGGAAAGCCTGGAAAGGGATTTAAGTTAATAACGTCTAAGTTAAAAAGTTGTGCAACCTAATCTCATAGAGCCATAATGGGTTAACTATAGTAGTGACGCACCAATTTTTAGAAATTTACAGGAGAAATTGAGATAATTGTGTGATGTTTGAGAGTATTAGGGAGGTAAATATTGATGTTGGTAACATTTGAAGTGAATAATGATATAGTTTTAGTGTGTTTTGAAGATGTTTTAGGACGCACTGCATGTTGTGGCGGAAGGAACTATTTTGCGTAGAGTTACAGTTGTTGCCATGTGGAAGGCGGTAAGGCAGTGTTGAAATGGCGTGTCTTTGTTATGATTATCACATTTCTTGCGTTATTGTTATTGAATCGTATGGAAATTACGAGGGAAAGTGCATTTTGAAGGTCTTTGTAATGGAAATTGGGAGAGTTAACAGACCTGTGTGAATATGTGTCAAAATATATTTTGTAAAGATACATGACCGCACCTAACTTTATCTAACCTCCACGTTCATATGTTCAGTAATTTAAGATAATTTACGAAGAAGGAAAATAAGGAATGTGTGTTTTAAGTGATTTTGGTTTGGTTTTAGTGGTGCGTCACTACTATAGTAATGCCGCCATAATTAACTAGCAACTCGTCAGGAAACCTTTGTGTGAGAAACTGCATAATGATGAATATCATAAATAAAAATAATCTAACCTTAATTTTCCAACCTAATATATTTCCATGATGTGTCTAATGTACATGCGTATAAGGAATCAGGAATGCAGTCAGGTCCTTTTTTTTTCTACGCTAATGAATTCCTGTATCGAGTCACTTTATACCATTAAGCTACATTGATTTAGATGTTGAAAAAGACAATTTGCTATTGAAAATCAAAACAGATGAATAGAGCTTTAGCAGTCAACAATCTTAATTCGCTCTGTTTTTTGTGTAGTATCAAAGTTTCTGTGATTGCAAGAACGGTCAAGGAATAGGTATTATCACCTGAGTTTTTAACCTCTGTACATAATTTAAGATTACAACAGCGTATTCGTGCTTTGAGAGAAGTAAACACTTTTATTAAGAAATTATTATTAATATAGTAAAGTAATATAAATGATCGTGTACTTAACTAATATCGCATACATTTAATTCATTTGCTTCTTATGTCCTCCTCATTGATAATAAAAGTAATTTCTTGTGTCCTTGTCCAACTTGCCCTCTGAAAAGTGTTGCCAGATAATATTGTAATATTTTCCCTAAAACCTCGTGCAGTAGTTTGTTTGCCTTCATTTACGGAAAAAGTAAACTAGAATATTAATTTGATTATAGTAATTCCGTCAATAGTAAATCGCTGTTCGACTATAATTATAATTCTTTGCTTCGTTTTTAGACTAGTTCAAAAATTGAGTAAATAGGATGCTAAAATAAGTGTTTTCATACTTGCCCTATATGCAATGAAATACACTATTATGGCCTTGTTCGGAAATACATAACGAAGTTCACGGAATGCACGATCTTAACGCTGAAAGTTATTTTCGTGAAATTCGTTTTCTTCGTTATTTCCGAACGCTCCAAACCGTTGTCAGGATAACGCTTGACACCTATTCACATACATAACAAAGAAATAAACGAAAATAGAAATTGTGATTATAAGTAGGTACACAAGCCTCAAAATACGAAGCAAGTTAGTTTCTTGGAGAGATTCTCTTCCAACAATAACGTTATTTAGCAACACGTAAAACCTTTCTTAGGAGAAATACCTTCTATACATTTCAAATTTTATTTGTTACACTTGTATAACGAATGTCTCATCTACTCGTTGCATTTGGTCAATAGTAGAATAAATCTATTCTCTTAGATACAAGAATTATTTGGATGAAATACCTACGTATTTCTACATCCTTCAAAGTTTCCATCACCTCGCCAACGAAGTCGCATTTACGTCACAAGAAAAATGTTCCAATTAGTGAAAATATTTAAAATAAATTGCAAGGAATTAGCATATAACTTCTTAGTAAAATTCTATTGCCAAGAAGACAAACCAATATATAGACAAAACAATTATTTTAATAGATACTTGACAAAAGTCCCTGAGCCTTAGATGCCTAAAGGCCACAAATAAAATTCGACCTACATGCTACCTGCTTTTACGATCAGATGTGTAATTTGAATGATGCGATTTCCGAATATCAGCGGAGAATACGTGTCAATAAAAAGTAAGACATAAATGTTAACCTGTTTTTCTATTTGTAACTCTGCCTATATATATATATATATATATAAAATAATGTGGCCACTTTTCTAACCTAACCTTTTCAACCTAACCTACCTAATGTAACCTAACCTAATCTTTCTAATCTAATCTAAACTGTACCTAAACTAACCTACCCTGAACGAACCTAACCTATCCTCTTCTAACCTAAACGAACCTAAGCTGAACTAATCTATCCTAACCTAACCCAAACTAAGCGAACCTATTCTAACCAAACTTGAACTAGCCTAACCTAACCTAACTACACCTCACCTCATTTAATCTAAGCACACGTAACCAAGCTAAACCCTATGTCAGTCAAATTTGTAGAATTTGAAAATGCGTAAGTTTAAAAAAAAGATAATCTAACCTGACTTTTCTAACCTAACGTAGCCCTGTCATTGAAGTGTCTAGAATTTCAAAATGCGTAAATACTACGGGGTAAGAGATATCGTTCGCAAACATTCCAAGTGGAAAAAGCAATGAAAAGTGATGCGTAGAGTGTTTTTCACGGTATGGGTGTTGCAGTGCAGATAGTGAAGAAATACCGGTAAAACGCTTTTGTCGTCGTAGCGCCTTAAATTGTGAGGTAAGGGTGAGGAAGGGAACAAACCTTGCCAGTTTCAACATTATAGTATGAATTTCTGTCTGACGTCCATTTCCACTATCTGCACGGTTTCGTCTTTCTTCCAGTGCTACTCCCTAGTGTCAATCGCGGTATCTAACTACATTCCATAGCTCGAAGAAGAGTTAAATATGGGAGGGTAAAGATAAATCAATTGTTTCAGATAAAGCGTTGAATTAATCCGTTATCTAAATTAGTTGTGTCAAAATTGTTCCATACTGCTGAAATAATATCCATGGCTAAGATTCTATATCTGTAGATGAAGCAAATAAATAAATAAAAAAAAAAAAGATTTCACGACGCGTGATGCCGTAAATTTTCATGCGGAAGGTAGCCATGTTAGTTTTAACGAAGTACACGAAGTCAGAGCCAGTTCGTTTCGTGCGCGAACGAAATTAACTGAGAGTAAGTTTCCGAACGGCTAAATGAACAAACTTCACGAAAGTGGTTTCCGAACGTTTCGTGAGAGAACGAGATTAACGCGTTAAACTCATTCGTAGTTTCCGAACGTGCCCTATATCAGTGAACTCTAATTTATCATATTGGAGCACTCAATTACAATACAAATCTTGCCAAACGCAAGAAGGAATAGTTAAGGCCGCTTTAGATGACAGCATTTATGCTACGATGAATCTTACGATTAGCAGTAGTGCAAGATTGTGAAAGCAAGAATGCTACAATAGGGCAAGATGCTATGGTATAAATCCATAACATTTTTCCTTTTTACTCTGGCACACTGCTTTCGCTAAGATTCATCGTACGAGAAATTGTATCGTCTAAAGCGCCCTTTGGTCTTGTTTACCAACTTTCAGTTTAATCCAAAATGAACAAAACTTTTAGTTCTCTCAGGTTTTACTCTGTTTTCCTCGAGTGGTCCATTTTGTGTTTGTCTTAAACACATAAACGCGAATAACGTGATCGTGAATATTATAGGATCAATCACTGCATTCTTGAGTCCAATCACTATAGTCCTACCATTCACCCCAGAAATAATAGCGTCGGATCATGATAGTAAATACAGCCGTAATTGTAATATGCCAAATTCTATTTTTTTTCTTCTACTTTGCTGTCCAAAACATTCTTATATTATCCTGTTATGAACGATTAGTGGAGGTTAGGAAGGACAGGTTATGTTCTTTTCTTTTCATTATCCCCGATAGGACACCGCCATTTTAAGCGTTGTCTTACGACCGTGTTTACTTTTATGATCGGCGTGTATAAATACAAACCCAAGAATTAAGATGTAAATAGAGAATTGACAACGCAGCGACAACAAGCGTAAGAAACTGAGTAGTACCATAAACTAAATAATAACAAGGATTTCGTCTGCTGTAAGAAGCACGTAATTTTGATTCCTGGCGTTAGGTGGCTCTGGTAACTACTTTCAGTCGCTGGTTCATTGCAATAGAAGTTCCCAGAACCACTTAACGGGATGGTTCAAAATCACGTACTTTTAATCAAAAACATATTAATTTTGCAATAATGTGAATTTCTTCTAGACCCAACTGCACTTAATCCAATTCGAAAATAGTTTACAAAAGCTGTAAATTTGATTAAGATGTAAAATATAGGATAGTTTACATAACTGTAAATTGTATTTGAAAGAATGCCAATAAAAGAATATTTAGGACACACATAAGTATTGAGTAAGTGATTTCTCCAATAACACATGTATTATTTACATTGAAATATCATATCATTAAAACAATTCCAGGAAATGTAGATTCAAACGCATAACGCCTTTCACTGAATTAGATTAGACAGGCATATATTTGCACACTCTATGTGAATAAATTTTCATAAACAAAATTTCGGAAAAGAAGCGATACTTGTATTCAGTAGATCAATACCACATTTCGTAGTTCCTGAAGATCTACATCTTTCGTCCCACAATAGTAGATATCCATTTTCTCTATCTCAATAATCACTATATAGAGGTTCTGTTCTATATCTATCGCGGACGGGCTATTAGAGCCTATCCAGATCGAATTCGTTAATTCTATACTGTTTTTAGTAGCTGTAATCCATCATTGTTGTTGTTTATTTTATTTCATTGGCTACTCAAAATGATCCTGCCTTAATGAAGACATTGGTCTTTACAAGTGTTTCTTATATCTTCGATACATCAAATTATAATAAACACATACATCGACATTAAAAAGAATAATTATATGGTTCACATTGTCCATTGATGTTATCAGACATATGAACATTCTCGTGACGAAACGTTGATTATGCAAAACTTTCCAGAACACGTAAGAAGCATGTATTAGCATGAAGCGACGTTTTACAAATAAGTTCATAGAACACTTACTCAATGATATTTGCTTACATAGTTATTGATATTATCCGTTGAAGTCTCTAATATATTTTATAGCAATTGATGTCTAATTCTAATTAGGTAGATATCATTTACAGACATTCTCTCTCTCTCCCCTTCTTCTTTTTTCTTGTTCTTAGAAAAAGCATGTAATGACTTGTTAAAGTGTCTTGCGTATTTTTTTTAAGTATAAGATAAACCGTATATTTGTTAGGGTCAAACAAGATATACTCAAGAGATATAAGTTTCGAAACTTTAGTACTTGAATATCCAAAATAATTGGATGAGAATGAAAAACATCCTTATAAGTTCTTCGTAAAGAATGCAACGCACTTTGAAAGTATGTAAGGATTAAGATTTTTCTTCGTTTGTAATAGTAGGGAATAACCTAACGCCTTATAAATTGCAAAACACTCAGGATAATAAATATTAACAAATGGATCCAGGCGATATTTAAGTTAATATTTTTGTCTGAGGATCACATACAGAACATCCAGCCCCATAAAGGTTCTTACTTCCATCAGTGAAAACAATATAAAATTCTTCCCAATTAGCTTTGTACTCTTCGACTGTCGAGAAATTAGAAAAGTAAATATCCGGGATAGTAAAGAATCATAGCACCTATTTGTCGTCCTTTATTCCATTGTTGATCATCAGACGCTCTTGTATTCTTGTATTGTTATTGGCGACGACATTGAAATTGAAGGTCCAGAGATTCGTCTTCAACATTTGCGCCATACTACCATTTTAATTCTTGAGATCCTCCTTAGTGTTATAAAGTTAACTGTTTATAGGAAGGTCTGAGTTCTTATTTGAAAAACAGGTAGATAATTTATTAACAAGTTGTTCTAAATTCTCATTGAACCATATAGTAGTTTGAATTCTCATGTGTGGTAATATATAATTATAGTAATACTAATACAAGTTATCTAAGCCTTTGTTGTCAAATGGGGTTACAGAATTCAACTACAGTGTATCTTAGTAAAAATGTCACTGATTTTCTCATTTTTAATAGTTAATTAATTCATTTATTTATTGAGAAACATAGTTGATGACTTCCCTTTAGTTTCATAATTAAAATATAGTCAATAGTAATTAACAAATTACTTCTTCTATCTTACTTCTGAATAAGTAACTGACAATTAATATATGTAATATTTCATTTTCATCTTGTTACACTTTGTGGAGCTTAATTTTAAGATTAAATTATAGCCAAACATGTTAGTAAGAGAGGTTTATAGGTTCATATAAGAAAAGTAATATTAGTGATTTTATAGCATCCTATTAATTTTTCTAAGGAATGAAATAAGTATGTAACCTAATTTAGGAAACGGATTACATATCAAACAATCCATAGATTGAGGCCATTGATTATAAGAGCGAATAAGGCTTCTCACTAAAGATGAGCGTTGATTTTCATATTTTGAACATTGAAAAATAAATGGTTGATAGTTTCATTTGTTTGATCTTCATTACATTCACAATGATGAGAATCTGCTAATTGTAATTCTTGATGATGACATGCTTAAATCGAAATCTAATTATTAATACCAGAGCTTGTCTATTCAATTTGATGTTGTTGAACCAGGGACATAACAGTTTTAGATTAACGTGAGGTCTGTTAATATGTCTGGATAATTGAGGCGATGAATGTACCCAATTAATATATTTATTGTTTTCTTAATTTTATATATTAAATCTTCCCAATGAATACGTATTTATTTCCTTTTTACTCACCGCTTCTCTAGAATAAAGATCTACTATATGATTATAAATACAGTATGAACGTTCTGGGATCCATGTGATGTGAACTCTTTTTACCTGCTTTAATGAGTATGTTGTACATTATAAATCTGAAGTTCAAAATATTGCTACAGTTGTATTAACGTTATGGCTGAACTGCACAAGTAGCAAATAGAGCGCGAAAACAATTTCCAAATTACAGAAAATCATTTTAAAATAAGATCTTAATAGTATCTTTCACAGAAAATACATTTTACAATGTGTTCTACATGTTTTAAAAATAATTTGAAAATCTCCTGAAATTAACCACTTGACAAAATATTTTAATAAGCAATTAAAAAGCAATTTTAATACAGAAAAAGGTGATTGTGTTGAAACAATTTTGAACATAACGTTAACAATTCTTTCATAGTTTTGTTTTTAAAAAATGTATTATTTGATGCTTTTTTCTTAGTCTTACTTGGCGTTTTGAAAAGAAGTAATAATTTTTTCTAAAATAATTTGATGTATCTGTTTTTAACTACTTAAAAAAACAGTTTTCATTATTTATTTGTTACTAAAGTATGATAACTACAACGGTAGGTTATATTTAATAGATGAAGTATTTTGTCGGAAAATAATAGCATTGCACTGAAATAATACAAAAAGTCCTATTTGTAAATTTTGCAGTAGTGGACTAGTGGGTCGTATAGCTGCCAAAGATGCTTGTTTAAAATTTAAAGTATCTCCTTATTTTTTGCAAAATTCATGACGTTTATATATTAGCGTAATTTTCGGATTGTAAAGGAAGTCTAAACGAGATTAGCGCTTTATAACTATTATAGTTCATCTATGATCTTGACAGGAAGGTAGGCATTTTACAAGGTTCAACCGGTGAGCTGGCTGATAACAGTTTAGGGAGAGTATTTCCGACAGTGAGACTCACTCGACCATGGCGTATACAAGCTGACGTAGCTCGATTACCCATGATCCCTTTCAGTTCAAGTGACGGCTGGTGCATCTTTATCTACACGCATTTATTGAAAGTTCTCAATAACATACAGTTTGGAAAAATATATTAAGGAGACAAGCGGTTCCGATCACGCGACTTTCAGCACGGAAAGCCAGCACCTAGACCACTACGGTAGGGAGTCATTGGTTTTTCGTTCTACTTTTCGAATAGATCTAGTATTACTTGCTCTCTCTCTCTCTCACACACACACACACACATACACACGTTCGCACTGTTCCTTTTTTATTTTCTATTTTCCCCGGCCTATTGTAGCACATTCAAACGTCTGTATCGTATGAGAATTCTTTTGCAATATATATCCTCTTCATTGCTGCCACAGTAACTTCAAAATTAAGCACTAAACATGCGATATGTTTGGTAGGAGCTTAATTTTTCATACGGAGATTAGTTTCCAATATTCTCACCACTGCATGGGATTTACTTTCCTGAAAGATAGTACACTCATGCTAAAAAAAATTTCGCATGTCTTTATTTGACAGTTTTTGACAAATAATATTTTTCTCCTTGAATTCTGGCGTTCCCTTAAACACGTGAAGTATGTAAAGACGAATATTTCCTGAAATTTTGTCACAAAAATATTAATAAATAATGAAATTATAACGAGAAAACCGAAACATGAAGAAATGATCGAAAAAAATTAAGTCCAAAAATTGAAAGATTTGGCAACATAGGGAAATTGACGGGGAAATTCAGAGGGAAGAAGAGATATTTCTCTTGGCTCTATGAAACAGTGTATATCTTTAGTATTACCAGCAACTGAGATTAAGAATGTTCTTTTAAATAAAACATTATACAAACAAAAGTTATAGATACAACATATGCATTGCATAATCATGTAGCATAAGCTATTATATCCCCTAGAAGGCAAGAAGAAAGACACAATATTGATTTAAAATTTCGAAGTGAAGGCTGTCATTTAATGCTGTGCCAATAAACTGATGAAAGTATGATAGAACAGCGTCCTCTGTGGCGGAGTGGTTAAGCTTGCCGACCGCAAACAAAGGGTTGTCAGTTCAAGTCGCCTATCCGCCCAGAATATTTTTTCCCGAATGCAAAACGGCGTGATTAATTGAATCGTCAGTTTGAAGAAGGAAACAAATCCAAAAAAGCTGTTTTGTGGGAAATTAACGAAAACTGTATAATATGTTTATTATTTATTGAAAGGAAACAATATTGTTACTCAATATTCAAAACGGTCTTCTGATACTTTCGTACTGTTCAGACAGTTTACAAGTATTGTATTTGTTCCTGTAGAATTAAAAAAATGTTGGTGGATTTGTTTCCTTCTTCAAACTTATGCAAAAACGTCTACACATTTTAAGTGTTGAGACGTAAGAATGGAAAAATCGACCAGAAAATGAAGAAAAACGCAATAGAAACCTTCAAATGAATATTATTTACAAGAAATGCATGCACAATGAACTCGAAAATTACAAGTAGTAAATAAAGTAATAAGTAATAAATTCAATTTTTTTTCCTTCTACCCACTGACAGAAATTTCGCCCTACAAATGTGCAAAACTGCTTTTATTCCGTAACAGTGATAGCAATAGTTGCTATATGTAAATATCTGTTACCAATAGCAGTTAAAATATCAGTGTATGAAAACGTATCTAAATGCGAGTTATTTATTCCCGTCTGTGAAAAAGAAGTTTAAAACAATATTTTAGATTAACCTATTTACCTGTATCCTGTTACGTATGCAGTAGATGTATGGACGAAGGTAGTTTAGTTCCTACCATAACTGTTGTAAAACTATTCTATGTAATTATCAGAGCTTGGATTTACTGGTGAAGAAGAAACAGTACATCAAAACACAATTAAATCAAGAAAGTATAAAGCGCTGGGTAGGGGTGACTAACATTTCCAAGGCCAGATAAATCATTCTATAACTAGCTATCGTTCTTTTCTTCTACCTTATGATAAGCGGGTATAAACTGAGGTGCGTTTTTAGTAAAAAAACAACTAATTTCGATTTTTTTGCGTTTGTTCACTTCTTCAAATTGCTGGTTCATTTTTTCTAAACTATGTGAATTTTATTGACTTTATAATGTGCGTACTGTTTTGACTGCCTCAAAGGGGAAAAATGTATAATCGCAAGACCAGAGCTTTCCTTCGAAACTACAAAATAAAAACTTTAGGTGAAGGAGTACCAAATCCCAAGTCCAATGCCTTACCCATTTTTTTACCATTTTATTAAATCTGAATTGAACTACAGAATGAGAATAAACGGAAAATATTACAAAAAAGGTTAAATGCAAATAAAGTTATAAAACAAACAAAAACATTTCAAAATAACCTATATAAAATATAAATAAATTTTAAACCATTTTGCAAATAACTTGCGATGAACTGGTATCGAACCCGGGACCACTGCAATACAACTCCAACGCCTATTTCATTAATTCATGTAGCCCAGTGATTTCTGAGAGCTCTTTATATCAATTCCGTACACGAGTAACAGACGCTACCTAGTGTTCACACGTCATGGTTGTCCTCTCTGCAGACACGTCTCTGCCATTTTGTTCCGTTCTCCCAGCAATTCTGTTTGTTTAGAAAACAGGAAACAATGTGTTTTACCATTAACAAGCTTCGGAGAAAAATAGCAGCTAAGCCAGTAATTGCTATTTTTCATCGGTTGTAGCAGTCATAGCAATTTATCTCATGTAGCAGTGAAAAATATCTGCTACGCTAGTTTTGCCCATCTCTATTTCGCACATATTTTTGAAGGCTTTACTAATGTTTTTTTTTGCTTTCTTTGTGTATTGCATAGATGGGCCATCCCTTCCAAATCCGGCATAAAGTAGATTTTCACATTTTTGTCGTTTATTGCCTTCTTCAAACTGCCGATTCAATTTACTTAAATTATATTGTCCTTAGTATTAACTAACTGTTGATAAAACGATTTAATTACGTTACGAGTGAGGGGAAAGTCGTCAGAAAAGCGAAACTATTGTCTGCTAATTTCAATGAAGCAAGAGAAATATGCGGTTAAATGCATTCCCTCCATGAATTTATTGAATTAATTTTTATTCATGGCGCTTCGGGCCTTTATAGGATGACTGACGTCCTGTTTTTTAACGAGAGTATCCTTTTTTGTCACGTGTCCCGTTGTCCAGGCAAATTGTTAACAAGACATCAGACGCCCCTTTATTGCTACAAAGAAATTGTCAATCTGTTCACTTAACTTTTTTCTCAAATAACTCCCAACAATCGCTTGACAGGAGGCTGTATGGCACCATGCTTTATGTAGTCTTAGTAGTTTCTGAGTTGGAAGTTGTCGAGAGACGGGCAGAGTGGTTGAGTAAGGATTCACAGCACTTGGTGCTTAAGTCTGAAACGGATCTCCGCTATTACCACATTAATTCTCTTAAATTGCTTTAAATCATCCTTTTATTTCACTTCAAGTGTATTTTAAAGGATGGACTTCTTTGTTTATAAAAAAGATAAAGAAAATTAAATTTTGAACTAAGACCTTTAATTAAGCTTGAACTTTTGATTTTCTTGAAATACTAATTATTATTCGGTTCAGTATCATACTCAGATCCTCGATAAAGACGTCACACATTATATTTTTTCTTCACAACTGTATAAAATAATTTTGTGTTGATGGATATTTAATATTATTTTATTGGTGTTAAGCAACCATTCACCAACGAATATCACAAAATTTTACAAATGACTTTCCTTCATAATTTCTCTTCATTTTCGGCAAATTATACAGTATCTTTAGTAGCTTGTGGAGTACCGTATATAAAATTGGCAACATGACTCATACCGTCTTGAATCACACCAAAATTCTCAAACGATAAAACTTGGTTAGACTTGTGCAAGAAAACATTTGCCACAGTTGATTGACTCGCTGCCTCGCTAACAAAACACGCTGATAATCTGTGACGTAATGTTTCGCGTTGACGCCCACACGAAAAGCTCAGAGCTGTTAGACCCTTCAACAGTCAATTCCTGTATCTAAATTGATATTATGATTAGGTTCGAAGCCATGTAAACGCATTTAAACTTTATTTGTTAAATCGATTTTTACTTTTTGTGTTATTATTTAGTTCTCATGCTTTAGTTCAGAATGAGCTTGTTCTATACTTTTACGTGTATTTTTCGTTTTATGTTTCCTTAATTTAGTAAATTACAAGGCAAATGAATCTTGTGCAGATGAGATTTCATTAAAATACCAAATTATACTTTATCAGTTATTAGCTGATTTGCCCGCCCGTTGGTGCAGAATATAAAATATGTTCGCAACAGTCATAGAGACTGTGACATTGGGACTTCCGCGTGGCGGACTACACCCCTAACTTTGGGAGTTTTGGGGGCTGCGCATCCTTTATCATAACCGGACTTTCCGGGGACTGCGTTCCCATGGTGCAGATCTGCTACAGCTATTACTACTACTACTACTACTAATAGTATTGAATTGAATTGACTTTTATTTATGGCCTTTCGGCATCTAAGGCTTAGGCAGACTACTACCACTATTACTACTACTACTACTACTAACAATAATAATATAAATGCTACTAGTAATATTACTTTCCAATAATACTACAATGCTTTAAAACGCTGAATATAAATATTTTTAGTTACAACAATTCAAACTTAAATTTTAAATTATAAACTATTTATTTATTTGTGATTCCATTGTTGTTACCATAGCTATTGTAATTCAATGGAAAAATAGATGGTCGCTTATCTCTGAAGATAATAATTTTAGAATAAAAAAAATGGTAACATCCTAGTTCGGTTCATTGTCTAATCATTGTCGAAAAATCATTCCAATCGGTGAGGTCGTGTTGGCGTGGTGCTCACGCACACAATCTAGCATTCAATTATATATATAATTCACAGCCATATTAAATCCACTACTGGATGGGGCCTCTCCCGGAGGGAAGAGGTGGTCTACTGCTCCCACGCTGGCCAGACGTGTTGGGAGAGGAGAGCTGACTCTCAACTGTGATCGCTACCTCTTTATTCAGGTAGCTCCCCAATTGGCCTCACGACGCTGGGTGGACGCCGCACAGGCAACATCATCTGCAGTACTGCAAAGGTCACCCGTCCAAGCACTGACCAGACCCAGAGCTGCTTGACTTCGGTGATCTTATGGATATATATATATATATATGTGTGTGTGTGTGTGTGTGTGTGTGTG
>JAGDQP010021367.1:18617-31851 GCA_022664845.1 Lepisma saccharinum
TAAACATAGAGCGCTGGTATTCCTGAGAGAAATTTCTTTGTTGATCAGCGACCGTAAAAGTATAGCGAAGATCGGTGCTATAGGAATATATGAGTACGATATCCTGCAAAATTGATGGTGTGCGCCCCCGATTACCCCAAAGTTACACTTCTCCCTAAAAATTGATGAGAAACCCTCGGGAGTGATGTTCAAAAGTTTTGGACACGGCTTCTCCCAAACCCTGTCTTTTTAGATAGAGGTTCTTCCCCCCAGCCAGAGATATTCCTGTGTTTCCAAGTGGGCACATCTCTATTGAAATCCATAGGTTTTGATTGGAAGAGAGAGAATTTTTGACTGATTTTATCAGATAAAAATCTATTCAGGACGAGCCACAAAATACATTTTTTAACAAGAATCTCGAAAACACAAGAAAACGATGGAGGTGTAAATTTTATGAGTGTTTCGCTGAGTGATATATATGTGAGTGTGTGATAACTAGTTGATGTAGAGTACCAGCAAGGAATTCGGTAGCATAGAAATCTCAAACAGAAATAATTGAATGAATTTTATTTTGTGCTGGAAACTGGCAACTGGGAATGATAAAGTAAATTTAAGCAGAAAATTGCACTGAGAGAAGTATGCAATTGATTCCTATTATGTTGGTTAGGGATTCGTATGTGGAAAGAAAGTACTGAGTCAAGTAATCATTGCCTAGCCTATAAAATTTAATCGTGATACAAAGTTATGTCCCCATTTGAAATATTTCGAGCTTAAGTTCCTAGAGAAATCGTTCCGCACAGTTGTACAAAATCAAAATCAAATAAATCGTTACATTCTCCCTCGAGAAGGAAATAGAGGTATTGTTATTTCGACAATTATTCCATGTCCAGTAGAGTTTGCCATTACAATCTACATTAACTGATCAGTAAGTTAACAAATTATTTCTCATACATATACACATATTATATTTTTTAATTTTGCCGGATACGGCCTGGCGCCCGTTAAAGTTTCATATAGATCGAAAGAAAGTAGTAGAAGCGAACCGTGGGCAAGAGAAATTAAGTATAGAAGTAGAAGCAGCGTAGAGAGCCATAACATGTTTTGCAGCGACGTATATAATCTTATGCCGGAGTATACATGTTATAAAAAGTGAATAAAAATTCGCTCCCATGGAGACTAGTCATGTCATTCCCTGGTAAATTCTGAGGCATAACTTATCTTTTCAAAATTTTCCTACGATACGTAGTTTTCGAGTAATTAAGAGGAAGTATAATTAATGTGACTGTCCTGTAAAATGTATAGGTTTAACTTTTGATAGACCAGAGGCGAAGCTCCCGGTAGGTAGACAGTAGATGAGGCTATATACTACTGTACTACAAAATCTCAGATGTGAGTCTCAGATGATTTATAATTACATATGAAGGAATTTGTATACTGAAAAAGACTGTTTTCTTACCATCCGATATTGAACTAAGGTCTGAAAATTGGTAGGCAGCCTACAGTATCCATGCTACGTAGTCGGAGAAGTCTCACGGATAGACTATTAGTTGTTATACGCTTTACATTGTTGTCGATCAACAAAAGTTTCCCCTTAATTAACTGAAACCAAAACATCCAAAACTTCAGATCGTAATCAAAATTTGTGTATCGATAGAGTATCTAACAAAAATTCTTCACTTTCTTCTATAACCTGCCCTTCAGTAGGATATGTGTAAGTGATAAATAATGAGAGAGATGTGACGTGCGGAGAGTAGTAGAAGCATTACTATAAACGTTCCTTTCAGAAGCTCTGCTGCAACAAAAGGTAGAGCGTTAGCTTACGGTAGGAATGGTCCGGGGTTTAAGCTCTGCTCGCGACGTATTTTTCCTTTTTTGCATTTCTGTTGCATCTGTGCAAATGTTATATATTACAATATGCTTTTGACATGTATACGAATGTTATTGTTTTATAGCGTTTTTCATTTGTATTTTTCTTTTCGTATCATTTATTTAAAATTTACTAATTTACCTAGAACAAATGTGTTCACATAAAGAACAGAAACAATATGAAAATAAGGATAAATAAACGGTTACATTACAATTACCGAATCAATAACAATAATTCCTCGTGTATAATGAAACCGTTTATTCATTCTTATTCTCATACTGTTTCTGTTCTTCATGTGAACACACAATAAATATTGTTCCAGATAATTTCGCAGATTTTAAATAAAAATGAAAAAATAAAAATAAAAGTGGAAATATACAAAGCTATTAATAAATACCATTTACTTTATCTGTCGAATGCATATTGTAGAGTATAACAACTGCACAGGTGCTATAGAAAATGTAGAAAAGAAATTTATGTCGCGACAGGACTCGTACCCTGGACGTCTCGCACTGTAAGCTAACGCTCAGATGGGGATTAAAATATTCGTAAGACACGTCCCTTGGGTTCTTATGTAACATGCGCACTGTAAATATAACGTTGAAACCACCGATTGGAAGTTCCAAGCGTTGTGCAGTAGTAGTGCTTACGAAATAAAAAACCGCGTTTGTATCCCGGCGGATTAAGATTTTTTCTTTAATGTTTTTATATGTTCATATTTATTATTAATAATTGCTTTTGAGGCTACTGAAAGCTAGCATGTATATAAATAAACCAGGGCTGGATGCACACCAAGGGAAGCGCGATGTGGAAGGGGGGACACGGTGCGTCGAAAGTGAGGTGGGCGGCGTGAGCCGAGGGGTGCGCAGCCCCCGGTTAGCGGTGGGTGTACGTGAGAGTGGTGTTAACATTCTATTCCACATATAAATTTTCTATTTGGTAGAAGCATCTTTCCAAATAAAATTCATTTTATCTTATCCCCAATACCTGTGCTCAACTGATGACGACATCCGCCATTTTTACTACCTTCATCTTCGTGTCTAACGCTTTATCTCTTGCTCCATCGGTGCTACTTGAATGAATATTTACAGTAATGCTTCTACTTTCTGTAGGTCAGATTTCCTTCATTAACTATCATTTTCTCCTTTCCTGCTGAACACCAGGTTCTAGAAAATATATTGTAGGATTTTTGTTAGATACCTTCCTAATCGATATACAAAGTTTGGTTACGATCTGAATCTTTGGCATCTGGATGTTTGGGTGGGAGTACCCTAAGAACATTTTGCAGAGATTAATCTTGCTTAGAATTAGCCAAGGAATAACATAGTATTCTCAGTGGGTGTGAATTTCCACTCAACTTGAACTGAGATTGAGGGTATGGATATTTGAGATAATTTCACAATAAACGTTCAATAGAAGTCAAATTTTCATAAATTTCATATTTGAATGGTATGCGAAAAAACAAGGTATGTCACAAAAATGCTTTTCCGAGAAAAACCTATTATAATGTTGAAAATCTCGTAAGACAAAATGGTTCGCCAATCATTTTGACGCTTTTTCCACGGACAGTTCTACGTTTCAGCACGAAAGGAATATTCCGTTCAACAGTAGGACGTTTCACCAACAGAAAAAGCACAATCCCGAAAAATCCAGAAAAAGAACATTCCTTGTTTGCTCTTCTTACTCTTCAATTGGTATTTCCTGAAGGAAATCCAGTTTGATTTTGAGGGGGAAAATTAAAAATTTTATGTCAGGCAAACTAAAAGGGATGTATGGTGAAATAGTATCCCATTTTCCTTCAAGTTAAGATCCCTCTACTCTAAACGTTATAAATACCATTCTAAGTTCGAATTCATATGAAATATAAGATGATGGCTTGCATTCTCAAATCCAAGACAGCTGCAACCCCAAAACGCCTATTTTGTTATTCCATGGTTCCAAATGGCGCAGAATTCGATTCAGGAATAGAAAAAAAAGTTTATTTCAAAACTCTAGAATAGTGCCATATCGAAAGCGAAGACGGCGGCAGCTCTAAATGTATTTATTCAATAAAAATATTCACAGGCATTACTGACTACGATTAAATCTCGATTGCTAGGCGTTGATATATTTCTGAAGTTTAGGTTGATTGAATACAAGTTATTGAAAACGCAAAAGTAGTCATCACTATCTCAACTTCACTGTATCCTCCTACTCTTGATTTATTCCTAAGTTCTAAAAGCTCATATTGAACTTCAATGCATTATTTACCAGCAAAACTCTATAATGTTGTCGAAATATTTCTTTTAAAATTAGATTTATTTACAAACTAAAGTGCATATCACGAATCTGAAATAGTATTTGTTAAAAGAATATTACACATCGTGAAAGTAAGTATTTACATTTCTCACAAACAAGCTATACATTGACATGCCAAATGAATTGACACGCCCACCCAGGTCCACCTGTTGCCTTGATGACTGTGCGGTTCGCCTCGGCATGGATTTTGTCAGGTGTTCAAACTATGCCTACTGAATGGCAATTAACAAAAGCTTTGTTGGAGAGTAGTGCATCTTAAGCGCGAATAGATTATTGGAGTCAACATATTCTCAGAGACGTTGTAATGTCCCACAGACTGCTTCAACGAAAATAGGTAGACTCTTCAAAAAAACAGGGGCCCGCGGCACCCTATAGTAAAAAAGAGGCCTTACCAAAACTCAATGTGGTCAAACTTACCCTGGAGACAAGCCGACATTACGCCACAGGAGAGGGCATAAAAGAAAAACCACTATCGGACTTGAAGGGAAGGACGGTACCTACCCATCAGCACCCTGCTACAGCCACATCGTAGACAGTACACTAATCTAGTACACAAAGCATGCATGTAAGAAGCCAGAAAGAAGTGTCCAAACGCAGAAAGTTGGCAACAACAGAAAGCTAAAACACGAAGAAAAGCATCCTCAAAAAAGGGGGACGCAGGCAAGAACATCTTGCAGGAAAACAGAATACAAAAGCTATTTTAGTGACCTAACGCAACTAGGCCACTAAAATAGTACAAGGCTTAACACAGCCACGCACTAGTTAATATTTAACACGAAAATTTGAATGCACAGAACTAATTCTAGCTACAGCATTGGATCAAATATCAAGCTTTAACTTCATCAGCACTTACTTTCTCACATATAAATAAACACTTCGTGGACTGAAATGTTGAAAGGTTACCTTTCCAGTAATACCACAGTGATGGTATCTACCTACATCATAATGAAACTCTTGACACAGGAAATATCTGGTAAAAATGTAATTTGTTTTTATCTAAATATGACAACCGCGAGGCAACAGACTGATTGCTGAATTTTCTTTATAAGAAGTTTCCTAAGAAAATCTCTTGAACATCAAAATGAGAATTCAAGATGCTGTCAATTTCACATAACAAAAGGGTAAATTAATTATATACAGAAAAGCTCTGTCCAAGAACAGAGAATATATTTCACATACTCATTTCTCAAAAAGAAATAAGTTACTTTTATATTCCAAAATGTGGTAGACATTCTATACTTCAGCCCAGTTAAATCAAAATTGCCACAATTACTGAAGAATAACATTTCTTTCAACGAAAAGATTTTTATTTACAATGTAGCTACTGGGCAACAATTTAGTTCGATATTTTCCAAGCGTTGCTAAAACATTTCGTATGCAATTTTTATTTTTAAACTTCACTCAGCGTAACCTCCAATACTGATATTACAAACATGGTCTAATAGGGTTGGATTAGGTAGTAATTTACAATACGAGTTTCCATGAGCGAACTAATTGAAACGGCTTCCTTTACGTGCAAAATATCCAGAATACTAAACGAAGACTGACCGTGCACTACAGGAAACGCCAGCCATGAAGCGGTCCTAAACAAGATCCTACTCCTGCTGGATGACGTAACCTGAAAAACTACTAGTCAGCATCCTGGTACAATATAAAAGAACCGTCGCCACAAATGAGCGCCAAAAATAAATAAAATAAATAAATATCGGACTTTACTGAGAAGCCTCCTCAAAGCAGACATCAATGTCGAAAAAGGCAAAGCAGGTAGCATCACAGACTACGCCCTACTTCGTACTTACAGTAGTAATACCACATCGCTTCTAATAAAATAGTGTGCATGGACAAAGCATCAAAGCCAAACCAAATAGTATAGCTGAATAAAACCAATCCATCAGGAAATAAAGATGAAATGAGTGCCCTTATTTCTCTGAGATTTAAATATCACCCATCGGTCAAATAGAACTGAACCTATATTATTTTAAGGGGAAAATTTAAACCTCAAGGAGAATTTAAATGAAATTGTATATCACTTTCCGCATTCTTACAGGTCAAGATCAATGCTCGTTGACAATGCAAAAACAGAAAAAAAGTAATTACGCTAGCGCAATATTTATTCAAACTATGGCCCAGCACAAAGAGTACATGAACCTTCGGAACCACAACGGTCATCCCCAACTTCATAACTACTTTCGTTTCAGTGGTCATCAATACTCCTACCATCCTCACTCCTTACCAATCACTTCTCCTTATCTAAACCCGCTTTTCTCTTGCCTATATTAAATAAAAGAACGGAAACTAAATTAACCAGGTAGAATCTGAACCTACTACTCTGGCAATCGTGGGCCGGAAACTATCTACGACTCTATACGATTGTTTTACTTCAAGTTCCATTCAAAGGCAACTAAACCAAAAACTGCAATACCACTCCAAAGCCAACAACCTACCTCGTTCCTCCAGCAACAAGACCTAACATTCTTAATCCACCGAAACCTAAGTGGTTAAGTAAGGTTAAGAACTCTCACGGAAAGTTGCTAATCGAATCAGAACTGGATTATCCGATATATTAAATTGAAATAAGTTCAAACGAAATTAACTTCACACACATTGAGAGTAAATGCTAAGAGGGTAACTAAACTTCATGTTCAGTTTTGAAGCATCCTAATTTTAATTATCAAACATTATAAAGGCATCTACTTATATTGAGCAAAGTGCTCTTAATCTACAAATAAAGTTTTAAATTTTAAATAAAATTTGTTCAGCACTGTTTACATTTCATATTCTGTTTATTCCAGTAACCAAACGTCCAAATGTAAAGATTTTGAGTATCAAACTCTTTAACAACTACCTCAGTAAGCATGAAATCATGATAAACATAACGAAATCTATAAAACATACTTCATAAAAGGTTAGGTTGTTTTGTTCAGAAATCATACAATATTAAACAATTTAAATAATTTTCAGTCATCATAATTAAGTTAGATTATATTATAAATAGTTATTTAAACCTAGATTCAAATACTGTAGTAATTAAATTACAAATTATGATCGAAATATATATGTCCCTTTAATGATGTATTATAAGATATTCTCATTTTAGGTTACATAATCATTTATGTCAAGCATGACTTCTCCGATACCAAAAAAAAATAAAAAAATAATGGTAGTAGATAAGAAAAGAAAAGGGTTAACTATAGTAGTGACGCACCAATTTTTAGAAATTTACAGGAGAAATTGAGATAATTGTGTGATGATTGTGAGTAATTGGGAGGAAAATAGTAATATGGGTAACAATATTAGTTAATAATAATATTGATGCAGTGTGTTTTTAAGATGTTTTAGGACGCACTGCATGTTGTGACGGAAGGAACTATTTTGCGTAGAGTTACAGTTGTTATGTGGAAGGCGGTAAGGCAGTGTTGAAATGGCGTGTCTTTGTGATGATTATGACATTTCTTGCGTTATTGTTATTGAATCGTATGGAAATGACCAGGGAAAGTGCATTTTGAAGGTTATTTAGCAGAGTATTTATGTAAGGAAAGGAAAAGGCCCCGAAACAATTGTACACGACTTTCTAATGGAAATTGGGAGAGTTAACACGCTTGTGTGCTGAAGGTAAGTGTGAATATGTGTCAAAATATATTTTGTAAAGATATATGACCGCACCTAACTTTACCTAACTTCCACGTTTATATGTTCAGTAATTTAAGATAATTTACGAAAAAGGATAATAAGGAATTATTAATAATAAATGTGAACATATAAAAATACATTTTGTAATGATACATGACCGCACCTAACCTTACCTAACCTCCACGTTCATATGGTCACTAATCTAAGATAATCTACAAAAAAAAGTGCAGGAAAACAATTGCGTAAACCGCTCGTCTCCCATGAACACGTAATGTGTGTGTTTTAAGTGATTTTGGTTTGGTTATAGTGATTTTAAAATTGGTGAGTCACTACTATAGTAATGCCAAAGAAAATATCAGTATTAATTAAGATTTCATAATTTTATACAAGTGTCCCAGTTACTTCAAAATTTACTTTCTAAATAGATTCCTAAACCAAAAGCAAGGGATAGAATTTTCTTAAATATTTAATGAATTTGTAACAAATTTCTACATTTTTGTATTATAATCTACTTAGCTAAGATTGGAAAATTAACTAGGAAGACTACATATAGAACCGAAAGATTGAGCCCGGCCTGAATTTTAACCTGCCATGGTAGTAGTAAATTCTACAAAGTTAGATAAGACATTCATGTTTTTTTGAAATTTTTGATAAAATTTCGGTAAAGAAAAATTTCATCCAAAAGTTTATACCTGCCAGACACCGAACCCACTATCCTGAAAAATCACTTCCACTCCAAACATTCGGAAATGATTAAAAAAAAAACTTAATTTCTACCAATCTTCGAGTCTATGGTAGATCAGCTTCTTTTAAGGGCTTTCATAACTCAACGTTTCACAGAAAATAGTCTAGCCCGGAAACTTGTAACTTATAGATACTGATGAAATTTTCAATCTATTATAACCCCCTAGGTAGTAATTCACAATCCTATAAGAAGGGAAAGGGAAATCACTATTCCGTAATATTCTGATTTTACTGTTTAAAAATTAGAAAATCGTACTAATAAACGACTCAACGGCATTAAAAACCAAACTTAAATTCTTGATAGCATAAATAAAAAGGAAAATTTATTTGGAACTAAATCTTTACCTTGAGAACTTTTACTCTCGTAAGAAAATTAATACGCCTGAAAAAAATAAAATACAAACTAAAAGAAAAAGAAAACAAAGAACAAACGAATAAAAACATTGAGCTAAAAATTAAAAGAAAAACTGGAGTGATTGAAAGGCTGGTAAATTTGATTCACGGTTTGCGTACGTAACGAAGAAGCTTTAAACTTTGCAAAATACCAAAATAAGACATAGGGAAAACGTTGAATCTCACGGTTAACAAAAACGAACATGTTTTAGAGATTTCGTGCAATTTTTACATATACCAGTTTTCGGAAGAGCAAACAAAAATGATGAATGGGAAAATAACGTGCATTCTGAAAGATAGAAACAGCTATAGTGCAAGGTAAATTATTCAGTGTATTTGAATCAAAATTTTAATGTGCTGAAATTTAGCTACCTGAACGTAGGTGAAACAGACTTAGCTTTCTGGGAGAGAAAGAGAAATTTCAAGAAATTAAACATACATACCAGAATTTAGATAACCGACCCCCGATGCCTATCAAATTAAGCAGACATTCTTACGGTGCACATCACAGAAAAAACACACCAATTTCATATGAAGAAAATACTGAATTATCTGCACACACACAGAAAAGGGGGTATCCACCACACTGAAATGATATTTTTATTTATTTCAGAAAAACTAAGAAAAACCACTGAATACAATATATACCACAACAAATCACCTCACACACTGATGAACACCACCACTTCACACAAACAAACTACCATAGAGGTGCTTCGTCTCGTCCCCTCCCGGTCAAGACCAATATGGAGGGTGTAAGACGCCAAACTGCAGCATTCAGTTCACAGCTTCTTTTATAAAAGATATAGAGAAATATCTCCCAAAAGTTGTTGTTATTTACTAGTCGATGCTGCTCTATATATTAATAAACTTTCCGAACATTGGCAGCATTATCATATTGCTTTTATATAACTTTCGGAGGCAGCGTAAATTTTGAGCAGCCTTTCCTACTCGACGACAATGTTTTATACTGACTGGCCTCAGTCAATCAGAGAGGAGAATAAAATCAGACAACCTGGAGCAAAAGGGTATGTGGCTTTTCACCAAAATTTCTACGAAAAATAAAACAACAATAACATCTTTTCGTGTTTTTGAATATTTTCAATGAAAGAAAAATTGTTGAAGAAAATAATAAAATAAAATATGCAAAGAAATATTCAGTAATAAAATGAAGAAACAATAAATATAAAAATCCCGCCAAACAACAATGAAAGGGATGTTCTGTATGGCTAATCTTCAATGTCATATGGACAAATAAAGTTCTTTGAAGAAAGCTGAAGACGAAAAATATCACCGACAAAGCACGAACACAAAAGAAAAAAAAACACAAAAAAGGGGAGAAGATAAGATATGTTGCGACCAAGCGAAAATGGGTCACTACAACGTCCTAATGGATTAAAGTCTACACAATTTACAAGTGCTCTTAAATTGATTATAATTACGCTTTCGTGTTGTGGATCTGCACCCAGAACTTTCTGTTTTCGTAGAACAGGCAGAAAAAGACTTTTTGGTGATTGCATGAATTTTCCTTTGTTTCTCGCAATAACATATATGAACAACTACATTATTTGGAAATTCCCCTGCAAACTATCTTATTAGGTTAGTGCTGCAATCATACTTTTAATTAATCTATTTACATTTAAAACAATAGCAACTCAAATTACTGCTCACTATTTAATGCTCACTAATTTTTTTTTTTTGCTGAAGTGGAATATAGAAATTACACTAGTTATATCTATACGTAAGGATAACATACTTATCCTTACGTAAAATATAGTTTATTTCTAAGTTAGACCTTTTGCATTCTGCCAACTGGAAATTGTCCGAAGTTTGGGTAATCAACTAGTTATAAAAACAATAGATCTGTGAAAACTCAGGACTAATAAAATAATAATAATAATAATAGAATAATCTAGAAACCTGTGAGCATTTTACACTGTTACCTTTCGAAAACTAAATCAAGTGTTCGACAATGAAATTATAAATAAGATGAAAGTAACATTTATACATATAACTTTCTGATACGTATTGGGAATTGGAAGCGTAATGTGCATGACTAATTTTAATATGGATTGAGGTTACATATTGCAAGTGTAACTGCTCTCGAGCACATGCATTCATAGGATCTGTTTCTAAACCTTACATGAGAACACAGTTTTTAACACATATTTACTGTTTCTGCGTGTCTACCCGTAATGTAAAGAAGACCATTCTATACAATGCGAGTACACAAAAAAGAAAAATACATTCGTAGACTACAAAAAATAATAACCCCGTTTTATATTAGAAAATCTAAAAAAAAAATTTAAGGATGAAAGAAGATTCGAACTGAGGACCATTCATACCACAAGTCCGAAGCCTAACCACTGCACCACGAGGATGTTGTGGTATAACATCTTGATAAGCATTAATTTCCTCACCGTTTATTTGACAGTCTTCACTTCGAAAGTTAAATGAGATTTTATAACTTTTTTCGCTCCATTTCGGGAAATATAATAGTTTCTGTCACATGATTATATTTGGAATCTTTGTTTGCGTAATGTTTCACTTGAGTGAACATTTTGCTATTTTCAGTTTCAGATAGTACTAAAGATATGGACTGTTTTGGCGAGCGAAAATTTCTGTTTTTTTTTTTCTCTAAATTTGCCTGCGAATTTCCCCATTGTCAAATTTCTGACTGAAATTTTTCGACAATTTCTCAATTTTTCTTTTTTTCTTTCTAGTTTCGTTATTTATTAATATTTTTGTGACAAAATTTCAGGAAATATTAATTTTACATACTTTACAAGTATAACAATTAAGCGAACTTCAGAATCCAAGGAGAAAAATATTATTTGTCAAAAACTGTCAAATAAAAACATGCGAAAAAAAATTTGAGCATGAGTGTACCTAGGTATACTTATATTGTAACTCTTATGTTTCTAATATCTGAATTTTTGTTATATTAAAAAATTTGACGTTGTCTATTGTTGTATGGGCCTAATGACAATAAGATTGTTTCTATCCTATTCCAGTATCATGATTTAAAACCTTGTTTTATTTAGCGTTTCAACACATCCACATACCTTAGCAAACATGGTTTCTCTTGTACTTTTAATACTTTTTTTTTACTGATACCAACTGCACTACCCTAAATTTCTTATAAAACCGCTCCATTGCATAGCTTCACTATGAATCAACCCGAGAGAAGTCTTTATTTTCCCTCCAAAATATGTTATATATACATGAGAAATGTAGGTCTTTTTTTATATTCAGCGTGTGGGAACGTTGAAACTCAAGATTGTAAAATAATTTTAACTGACATATCTATCATGTATGCATGGTTAAAAGACGCACAGAAAATGTAAAATAATAAGACAGTCTCGATTGATGGACGTGTAACATGAGAGTAAAAGAGCGAAAAGTACCTGGGACTATTTGACAGCTTCGGCGTTCAGGCCGGGCACATAGTGTGAGTTTTAACGCGATGTGTAATGAAAAAAAAATATCAAACTCGTCTTCGCTCGCATGACATCGAGCCCGTGGTAACGTAAGCCCGTTAGTAATTGTTTCACATGCCGCCATGTTTATATATAGTGAGCAAATCGAGTTCGTTTTTATTGAAATAATGACACATAACTACGTAACACTTTTTGGACTGCTTACGATCGCTGTGTTTATAGAAGTGCCTATGTGAATTATTTGCAAGGGAAGCGAAAATGAAATTTGTCTAACAATCCTGGTACACTTTACGGAGCATATTGGTTACAACTTGAATTTATTTAAGCCCTCTTGGCTCAGAACGGGATGCAGTAAGTAGAGGATGGGAAGAGTATAGGCGATAGATAACCTTAAGATACTATTTCGGCATTCGACTGGTGAAACTGCGGGAAAATCTAAAAAATCTCATTCGGATGCTGGACCGTGGAGTTCCAATTCACATACCGCGACGTTACTGCCTGGGCTCTAGATCACTGGCTTATTAACACAATTGCTGTTACTAGTACTACTACTACTACTTCTACTACTACAGTTTCTCTCTCTCTCACTCACACACACACACACACACACTTGAACTTAATCGAAGAGGCAATTCTTTATTAGGTGGCAACACTGATATTTGGGATCCACCAAACAGCCCTCAATCTCGTAAAAATGTGGGACTCAATGCAATGCAGACCAAACCTCCAGTTCTAACTCAATTTTATACGTTTCTTCTCGCCATGCGGCCCGTTTTTTATTTAAATTTTAATTCCTGAGTTATTCATATAAGAGTATACCGTACTCTGCATGTAATAGAAAATACTGCAAATAATATTTACGTTTTTTGCAAGAATTAAGATA
>JAGDQP010021368.1:0-31849 GCA_022664845.1 Lepisma saccharinum
ATATATATATATATATATATATATATATATATATATATATATATATTATAAATTGATACTATATTATATAGAGTTATTCTAAATCATAATCTTTATTAACAGTACGATTGATTAAATAACTGAAATAATAATGATTTGATACAATGATATAGTTGGGTAGTTATACACATCGTTAGTTATGCAAATCGGTAGTATAGTGTTTAAAATATGGATTTTAAACAGATGATTAATCGCCCAGATTTACAGTTATTAAATAATTACTACCTTGTTGTAATAAAACATGGAAGCAAATAAAAAGGATAGCAATGGCTAAACACAAAAGCTACTAATAAATTGTTATCAGATAAATTATAACAGAATGCAAATTGTAAATAAAGAAATCTACAAAATTGTCAAAGTCAATTTAATTCAATTGAATGGATATCAATGAATATGCCCGTCACTTAACTATTGAAAGATTTATGAGACCAGACTTTGACTGGCATTATTTCGAAGCCTGCTGAATGCGAAGCTTAAAGGTTGAATTTTAACAGGTATTTGTAAGGTAAATTACATACAAGTTACTGACTATTGAAATAGTTTCTTTCCTTTCTTTTTCCTCGAGTCGAAGCGATGTTAGTTTGAAGAATGAAAGGTAAATGTTGAGTGACGTCTGTTCTGGCGAGTTGGTCTTTTATACTACGAGTACTTGAAAGTGGTAGTTTTTTTTCTTACGCTTGTTCTTGTCAACAAGGTCACAAAGACAGAAACTGTTTAGAAATAATATAATGTTTGCTTAGCCAGGGAGATCTGCATATTAAAGTTTTCATACCCATATTTAATTTCATTACATATTTAATGCATTGCATTTTTATATTAATATTCTATGAATCGGATAAGACGCTACAATAGTAAGGTTGGGTCGGATACGACCCAGCTTATATTTCTCTCATTTATCGGTAGAAATAAATTAGTTTAATCATACAAACGGACTTACTAATAAATATTAAGCCATCTTTTAATATGTTTATGCTTATTTTCTCATAGAATCGTAGTATACTACTTTATGTTAGTGTCATTTTGGGATATTTCTTTCGAAAATTCTGGAAACCAACAGCTTATCAGTCTATATTGTTTTACGACTTTATTCAGTTCGAAGTGTATCTCATCGTCATCATCATCATCCTCTCATATCTTTGGACTTAGAATATCTGCATCCTCCCACTCAATTGAACCCTGAGTGAGCGTAAAAATGGAAAACTTTCACAGAAAACTTTCTGGCGCAACTAGAATTATGCTTTATACAGCTACATATTATGCTCTTTATTTTCCAAAATTATGATTTATTATGCTTTTTGAGAAATTATCAGTACTGCGCATAAAGTGCACTGTATTGTTGTATACGAATTCTACTCCTACCTTGTTGCAACAGTAAGTGGACAACCAACTTTCGGAAACATATTTTTAAAATTCAAATTTCAAAATTATTGTACCGTTTGACGATCTAACAATGCGTTGAAATAATCGTACAACCAGACAATTCTGCGCTAAATTTACAAATAATTAGATTTTGATACTATTATTTACAGCATTTTAAAATCAAGTAATTGTTAAGAGATACATAACACCTTTTACATAATATTTGAAATTTTTCTGTAGAGAGTCCTGGAGAAAAATGTTCCAAGAACATTAAGCTTTAATGCTTTATTTTGTGAATTATGCTTTCTTATGCTTTTAGAAATCATATATTGGTGTACATATAACCGTCTCAATCAAAGATAAGGTAGCAACCATAGGTGTAAAATTTGGTTATGCTTTTAATGCTTTTCATGCTTTATAGTTGCTTTAATAGTCACTATCAAACAAAATCTCGTCCTCCTGTTCTGAGACATTTTCATTTATATTGTTGTCACTTTCGACATCTGACACTTGCTCCTGCCTTTGTAGTACGGCTGTTATCTCGCCAGAAGTAGAAACGAATTTTTTAAAAGGAATAGAAAGCAACAACATGAAATCATAATTTAGAAAATTGGAACGTAAATGGTAAGGTTGGCTCGAATCTGACCCACAGATGTAGACTCTTAGCGAGAGAATACTCTTTACTTGATTGACGCGAACACTGACGACTAATTCTTGAGTAAGGAAAAGGTTACTTGACGTGAAGCCCTCCTTTGGAGGTTTGGGGGTCAGAGGGGTTTAAGCAAAGAAATATCGCTCGGGTCGGATCCGAACCACACCTTACAGTTTGAAGGTTAATATGTAGAGGAAATGCCCCTTTTTACGTTATTTCTACCCTTTTACTCTTTTATGTAATTAGATATGTTAAAGCATTGGTTTCAATGCTATAGAAACTTTAACGTTTCTTTACCAATTGAAAAATATAGCACGTAACAGCAAATCACTAAAATGTTTATACGAACTGCAAAAATCAGAACAGTTAAAGTAATGTCAACAAATGCGTGCTCTATGTATTGAAAGATGGTCCGCTCTTTTGATGTACCTACAATTTTCGCCATCACCATTCACACTTCAACTTCCTTGGTACCATGATTTTGGTTTCTTCATGAAATCTTTCACCATACTATTAATTTGTGTTGCCAACATTCTGAGGAAACTTCCAAATGCGTGTGCAAAGAATAAAAATTGAGTCTGATATCATATTCCGACTATTTACAAATTCTTGGCATTGATTCCACTATATTTCTATTTTCAAGTATGTAATTTGCTCAGAAAATATGTCTATAATTTTCACAAAATTCGCCATTTAATACGTCTGCTTTGCGACTTCGATCATTGTGGTTACAAACGCTTCCTCTTTTACACCTGCCCTTGCCTCACAAATGCAGCATCTTTCGTCGAAGGCGTAGAATACCCCCAGAACTATGTAGATCTGTGTCAGACCGTATGCGACAGTGTATTGCCTTAGGCGCTGTAGTGACCGAAAATTTAAGGTTTCAATAAAGCAGAGGAAAAGAACACATAAAAGAACAATACTTCTTTTCTTTGCGTCTATTCTCGCGAAATCATAGGCAATCACTGTGATATTCATCTGATCTGCTTCATATTCACTGTAGTCAATCCATTACAAATATGATTGTTGTCCAATATGACAAAATTATCAGAAGGTAATTAGGCATTATTATCACACCAAAAGATTCAATAATTTACCTGACAAGTATATGCTACTTAATTGAAGCGAATGAAATAATTATCTTGTGATGATTGCAACAACTTTCTCAAAATGTACTTGCGGGACTCAATTTCGTGTTTGCTCTGTTATTTTTTTCTATCTATCTGCCTTCGTGTTTCATATTTTAGCTTTTGATTCTTTTTCTTTCTTATTTCTTGCTAGAGGAGTCTTTGTAGCGGTACCACTACAGCAGTGGTCGTCTTTCGATTCAAAATAATCAGTGGACCACAAGAAGCCATTTTTGTCCTGTGTCAGCTTGATATAGTGGAGACGCTCGCTGGCTCAGGAACCATTTCCTCCTCACTCTCCCTGCCCTCCAGCAAGTATCAAAGTTGTGCCAGAAACACAGTAAAAAGAATGGGGGGGGGGGGGGGACAAGGATGTAAGAAGAAGAGAAAAGGACGCTTCTCGTTTTCACATTTTCTTTTTATTCTCTTTTCTAATGTTAGATGGATTATCTACCACACCACGAGATAGCACACAAAGCGACTCTTTCCTCTATATTTACTGCCCCTGTCTTTTCCTTTCTCATTTCGTTACTCTCACTCCTCTATTCTACTTTTTCTTCTCTCTTATCGTAGAATAAGAATGAAGGTAATAACAAATGTCAAAATTCTCCAAATTATTGGCTACAATTTCACCAGAATTCAAATAGAAAGTTAGCGGTAGAGAACTATGAAAAGGAAATAATTGCTTCTAAAAAAACTTTTTCCCTGTAAATTTTTTAAACATCAAAAGTTTATTAAAGTTTTTGAGCTTTTTGTTTAAGTGTCTCTCTTCAAAAGCCTGTAAAGCTTTATGAGTTATTTTCTATTCTTGTATTAAGTTACACATAAATATACCACTATTTTTTATTATTATTTGCTAGCAAAATTTGTCAATAAAAGTAATAATGACTCAAGAATCTCCCGCACTGTTCTTATGTTCTATCAGTACCATAAAAAATATGAAGTAGTGCTTTAACTTTAAGTAAATGTAGTGCTCGATCACTTAGTAAATAGTATACTCACATGAAGACTAAATTTAAATAAGTGTATCGAAGTTGTGTCAAAGATTTGCGTGATCTTTCCTCCCAATGAGGCTCAAACAGAAACACATGAAAATAACGAAATATTGATAAATCGCTCTAGAAATGGAGAATAACAAAAATTTCGTTACTTAATTCATGATTAGCAGACAAAGTTACATGACCACTTCTTTACCAAATACAAGGGGCGCTCAACAGTTTCACAATATTCTGATCACTTACTTACTTCATCCGTCAAGTTACAACGAAAGCCGCCTAGCATTCAAAGTAGAGATCGTTGTGTTGCATCCTGCTACTTCTTCGATCCCACTACGATAACAGTTCTTGTCCTTCGAGGTGAAAAACTCCTGCACTCCTCTTGGATTTTGAGGTGTCGTGATTGCAAGAAGTGAACCACCGGACTCTATGCTAAGTTGCCATGTTATCTCAAGTTCATGGAACATATTCTGGGTCGTTAAAGGTGTACGCGACTTTGCTTTTACTGTAGAAGCATGTGCTTTCTGTTGAAAAATGCGGGTATTTATGGCGCACAATGGCATGCATCCACGCCGACAATACAGACTTTTAGGAAGGTAGGCATGGTGAATTATACCTCGTAATTCTACCAGACGCAGAGCAACAACTTATGTTCAAAACGCAATTTGGCGATTGTTTAACCACTGATTTTTCACCTTAGGATTATGGGAAAAGTTCAACGTTTCATCACATGTAATTATTCTCTTGATGAAGCGCATATCACGTGAATATTCCAGAAGTCCCTTCAATCATCAATTCGCCGCTGGACTTGAGATGGGAATGAGACTCTGCAGACAACGAGTCTCTGTGCATCACCACCGCACACCTGAGGTTCTCCATCAGCGCACGCGCAATAACTTGACCTGGCTCCTTACGTAATGCATGCATTGTAAATACAACGGCTAAACCACCGCTTGCAAGCTCGTAGCGTGGTTGAGTTTTGCGTGAGACGCCGTGCGAGTCACCTCGTGTGGTGCTGGACTCTGGAATTGTACAGCGAGATTGCTGAGCAGTACGGGTGGTGGGAATGGAGAGGTGTCGAGTGGTGATTAATCGAACGTTTGAATTGAAACAAGTGGGGTTGTGTGTCTGGTTCAGCAGGGAGTGGAAAACAGCAACTTGTGTATTTTTATTATGAAATCTGAATGAGGTGTTATGACTGATGGCAGATACAGTTATACGAGTTATGGTGCGAGTTCCGATGTGTGGTTTGGGTACTGGGTATATGGAACGTCAACAGTTCGTTTGTGAGGGCAGGAAATTGTGTTCTGATATATTTTTTTTTAAAGTTAACGGTCTATTGAGTACTGTGTTATGTGACGCAACTAGAAAGAAGCGAAAAAGTGAACCAAGCCATGCAGTGTTGAATGGATATTTTACGAATAGGGCACTTTTTGACCATTTGTTAATAAAGATGGGTTACAATGAAAACTGAAAGGAAGAATACTTTGAGAGTGCATTTTCAGACCGTCAAAAGACTCCCTTCGAGTCTTATTGCCAATGCCTTTATTCATGAGGTTTTTGGGCTAAAGTTGGAACAGATTCTTTCAATTGAAATGGGCTATCTAGGTCGTTTTCATTTTTTAAAATTAATTACAGCCGATTTGTGCACCACTATGCTACAAAAGTGTGGAGGTGTTGTAGACTACAAGAATGGGTTGGGGACCTTCCGCCTACCAGTGGATTTGGCTGCGAAAACGCTCATGTTAGTTCGAATTTCTCCGCTTCCGTTAGAATTAGCCGTGGACATTCTTCGAACCTTTTTAAGTGACTATGGAACAGTACACGTATTAGAAGATGAACTGTTCACTGAGGACCATATTTACCCGAATCTTCCAACAGGTAAAGTCTTGGTCCAAATAGTTCTAAGCAAAGACATACCCAATATATTGCCGTTATGCTGTCTCAGACTATCAGTGCAATACCAATATCAGCCAATTAGTGTAATTACTGTCTAAAGCCAGGTCACTTAGTGGCAAACTTTGAAGTACGTAGACCAAATGTAACTAATTGTTAGCTGAGCGTTGCACTTGGGATCTCCACACGGGAAGCTATACCTCACGTCGAGCGAGATAAGACTAGTAATTCTGAATATCGCAATAGGCTTGAATTTCAAAGACAATTTCCTAGTGTATTAGAAAATTCTGCTAAGACCACGAATAAAGATACGGTGCAGGATGGGGAGGTTAATTGGATCGATGTGAATAGTGGTCCCAATGTATAGACTGATCCAGGAATATCGGGAACACCACCCTTCCACACGTCCTTGACTGGCACTAGAGATAGACTTAATAATGCGGTAGCTAAGTTGGATATAGGGAAGACCGGGGAAAAATTAAGCTACGGTCAGGACTTTCAGCTGGCGCCCCCGTTACGACAATACCGGTGCCAAAAGCGACTGCTACGGCGATTGAGCAACCTACCACGGCAAAAGAGATGGACAATGGTGCTAGTGATCAATCTCCTGATGGGAGCCAGGATAGTGCGCTAGTGCAAGTGAATGAAGTATTGCCACGGGAATCTGAGCGCTCGCAGAAGGGGATGCAGTACGATTCTCAAGCGGCAAGGTTCGACGCGGACGACACGATGGACCAGGTGACGGTGCCGGACACTACAAGAATCGACAAAACAGGTAACGACTTTGTATATGGCACACATAAGGCAAGTGCTGAACAAGTGTCTACTGGGGAGGTTGTAGCTGAAACTAAGGTACTAAGTCAGAACAATAAGGAGATGTCTGAAGATCAAAAATGTGTGCGCTGCCTTAGATGGAATGGAGAAGGGAAGGACTGAGGAGCAACCTATGTCTTACTTTAGTAGTAGTGAGGAACTGCTTTCCGACCTTATGACAGCTTCGGAAGGTACCAAAGGTGGAAGGGGTAGTGTTGATTTGAAACGAAAGGCGAAGAAAGAGCCTAAAGCGGACGACAAAATGCCTAAGTTAACTAAGAAAAAGAAAAATTTACGCTCATCTCGGAAGATATAAGCAGGGGTGCAGAAAATGTTTGGACACCTGAAATTTCTCCCGATCCTACTGTTATGTCCTAAAAATTTCTCCAAAAATTGCCGACATATTTCTTTTATTTCTTTAGATTAAAATTTACCAGCTGGCCATAAGGCAAATAAATAATCATCAAATATTTTTTTTTATTCTGTAATTTATTTAAGGTTTGGCTAAGAATGATAGTGAACAATGCATAATACAAATAAACTGAACAAAAAGTAGGATAAATAAGCTACAAATTAACAAATTTCATAAAAATGGTTTGGTTACTCACTATAATCGCAAGTAAAGCACGCAACACAAGCTTGCAAGGAAAGGAGCTCTAACGTTTGTGATAGATACAGAATGTTACTTGTCATTGAGATCAGAACAGGTAGCACCGACGCTTGATCCCGGGACCTCCTAATTACAAGGGAACCCCACTATCAAATTATCTACCTTGTGTTAAAATCATTACTGTCAATGTAATTATGCATTTCAGTGAAATTCCATTAAATTGTTTGATGGTCCTAAAACTAGTGGCTGGTGGTAAGTTTCAAAATATTACCTCTTTGGGTAGAAATACAACGATTTTATCCCTGGTTGGGGTGGTACTCGGAATCAACAACCGGGAATGCAATCCTCACGCATCAGGGAAAATCCCGTGCATCATCGCTCGGCAAATCGAACATGGTTTAAATTCCGAAGAGGAGTGAACTAAAATAAAATTTCTTCTGTAAATTTTATGTTAGTTAGATATTGGAGTTAGTGAATATTGTAAAGATACAGGTAGTACCATCTCGTATTGATGTACAATAAAGCAGAAAAAGCGGTGAAGAAGAGGGAAATTTTGCTGTAGCAGAAGGTAATTTAGACCGGGAATTAGCGTTAAGGTTTACTTTATCTACTCCATACGTCCACCACCCTATCAATCAATATTTCACCCTCTACACCTCTCGTTTTCAAAAACTATATATCACTAACACCTCCATACTCACAGCCTGAAATGGAGGTATACAAAAAATAGTACAACCACACGACAATATTTAATTCATAAAATAGGCACTCCAGTTGATTCGGAGACGGATATAGTGGCACGCGGAAGAATACTAATGCGTCACACTGAGCTGGCATTTTTTAGCTTTTCCATTCTTTTACTGTATAAAAGTTAAGCTAAAGCGAGTTAGGTTAGGTTAGAAAAGTCAGGTTCGATTATTTTTCATGTACGCAGTTTATCGTAAGTCACCTGTGATGTATCGTATTCTGGCCTGCGCTGTGCTATCAGCTGTCATTGCAACACTTGATAATACGCTGTAGTCTATTTGACTTTGCCAATGGCGAAGAAATTCTGTAAATCGCTTATGCATCGCCGTTGTTGTTGTGATATATAAGATTTTTAAGTTTCCGGGAAATTAATTGACTCCTTAAATATTTTTGTTCGTTGGCTCAAATTTCCCCCGATCCTGGCTCGCCGGATCGGACATATTCAGCACCCTGCAGATAAGACCCTTGAAACAGTTAACATTTCGTTCAAAGTAGTTTTAATGTGTTGTAATTTTCTTGATTACTATTTGGTCCTTTTTCTTACTGTGTTGCAGTTGATTTTGACCAAGGAACCGCAATGCGGATTTTTGTTAATCTTTTTCTAGTTTGTATTGTGTTAAGGCCTGAGGTGACCCCTTTCAATTGTTTTGTGTATAAAGGCGTTGACAACGACGGGACTCCAATGCGCTGTTATCGTTTAGCGACGATTAATATTCATGACCTATCATCGAATCAAATAAGGATCCAAGCGTTAGGGGAGTTTTTGTTTAAACATGACATACATGTTCTTTTTGTACAAGAAAATAGACAAGTAGATAATGTTCATTTCCAAAATTTTAAGATAATCCAAACTAGTTCTGAGAATGCTTGTGGTAATGCCATTCTCTCGAGAGTAGATGTGCAGTTGAATCATGTGTTTGTCCCTTATCGCCCCGTTTAACTAAGAAAACATATAATAAGTATAACTGAATTTTTGTGTATGATAAAACTACAAGTTACTCTGTCAACTAATGAAATGGTTTATTTGAACACGAACTTGCTGAAATATTACATGATTGTAAGGGAACACAATTCTAACAGGTGACTTGAATAGTATCTTACAGAAGGGGGAATTAGAACCTCACAATTTAGTTTCCAGTAGTTTAAGGCAAGTTGCTTCAACCTTTAAGTTGTGTGACGTCTGGGATCTGAAGAACAAAAACAACCCTGGTTGGACTTTTATTACCTCCCATTCTCGAAGTCATATTGATAGTTTTCTGATTAGTCAGGAGTTGGTAAGTCATATTGATAGTTTTCTGATTAGTCAGGAGTTGGTAAGTCATGTTGATAAAGTGGAAATCGTCGGAACCTCCTTTACCGACCACGCAGCGGTAGTACTCCAGTTGGAACTAGAACCTCTCCAGACCTTTCAGTGTTCAAATATATGGCACGTCAATACCAGCATTTTTTATAGAGAGGACTATCAAGAATAGTTCCGACACTTATGGAGAGATTTGAGTAATAATAAAAAGAACGGCCCAAGCCGTATAAAAAGAACGTGTATCAGGTTGCACAAATATGCGGAACATAAAATTAAGTCCTTTTGTAAAGCTTACCAAATAGAGAAAGCACGTCAAGGTAGAGAACAAAAATATTTCTATCATAGGTTATTACAAGAATATCAGTCCCAATATATACAGGGTGATCATACAGTGTTCAACATTATTAAAAAATAAAGGTAGTGATAGGGTTAACCCAGCTAAAAGATCAAGGTGTTCTGGTCCGGTCCAAAAGTGATGTGAACCCGCTGGAAACTAACTCCTTAGCTTTGATTTGAAAAAGAAAAACTCCGCGGTCAACAGAATCATATTATACACATACAAGATCACTCGGGGACAACGCATGGTTATGAGCAGGTGCAATCCTTTTTATATAATTATTATAAGAACAGTTTTCAGGTGCTGACTGATACCAATGTTACTGACAATACGATATTAGATTCTCAAGTAGCAGAGTTGCCAACTGATGTGGAACAACGGCTAGAGGCTCCCTTTACTCGACAAGAAATCGAACAAGCGATTTTAAAGTGAAAAAAGAAAAGTACAGGGGTTGATGCAATTCCCTATGAATTGTACCAAAAGTTTAGTGATATTTTTGTACAGTTTTTTACTCAGCTCTTCAATGAATTCCGACAGACGGCTTTTATACCGGTCGATATGCTCATTGGGATGGTAATTCCCCTCCCCAAGGTTGGAAAGAGTAATAACATTAAGAATATAAGGCCGATACAGCTATTAAACACTGATATGAAAATATACAGTAAATGTTTGGTGACACGCTTACTCCGTTTTTGTTACACCCACAATAATATGGAACTGGGTCAGACCCCGTATTTAGCTTTGCCTAATTTGCGATTTCCTACATAGTTTTGCCAACTATCATGCAAAGAAATATGCTGTGTTAAGTGTAGATTTTACTGAAGAATTTAATGGAATTAGGTTCACATATTTGGAAGAGCTTTTTGCTTTTTATAGATTGCCCCCACTGATTACCAAGATGTTCAGTGCGTTATATCGAATTCGTAAAATGACTATCAAAATACATCAACCAATCACGCCTAGTTTTGTTATTATGGGGGGCGCGCTCCCGCAAGGGGATGCACTCAGCCCTTTAATGCCCAGCCTTGCAATTGTTCCTTTAGTATACCGAATTGATATGTGTTTGAATGATGCTCCTCTGAGACCCTTAACGTTATCAGTGCAGTGTTATTTAGACGATTTGACAATATTTATTAGGTCACCCTCTGCGATATCTCCAATCCAACAAGAAATTGCAAGGTATGAAAGTGTGTCGGGAGCTCAGGTGAATGTGGATAAAACTAAATTCTTAGTTTAACACAGCAACAGACCATGAGTATGCAGTATACTACAAAACGGAGGAGGGGGTCAAGATTTTAGGCATTCCTTGGAATAGAAACTATGACACAATGATCACCCAGACGTACAACGAAGTTTATCAAAAACATATGTTTTTGTTAAGTCACAATAAAAGGCGAAGGCTTAATTTACTGGCGCGCAAAGATTATGTTCAAATATTCGTTTTATCATGTTTATGGTGGCGAACACAGGTTTTATTACCTCCAAGCTGGTTTTTATGCAAAGTACAGAGTCAAACTAATTTCTTCTTATGGCATCAGCAGGTGGTGCGCGTGACGTACTCAACGCTTGTGTTACCAGTGATGGAAGGGGGCATTAACCTGATCGACGTGGTCCTTCAGGCGCACAGTTTATTTTTACAGAGAACTATACAAATATTAACAGCATTTTACCATACGCTATCAGCTAAGTATTTGAATACTTGATAAGGAAATGTGAGTTTCGTTTCCCACTTGCTTTACCGATCAACATGGCACTGGAAGTAAGGAAGAATGAATATTGTACTGGAATGTTACTAGAATTAGCATATGTTTTAGCTAGAAACGAACACAGTGAAACAAGTTTATCAGTATAAATAAACAGTGGGGCCAGACATTCCCGAAAAGGGTACAACAATTTCCAGATTTTAATTGACAACGAATCTGGTGTAATGTAAATAACAAGATATTAAATAAAAACCAAAGAGCACTGTGGTATATCCTAGTACATGATGTATATCTCACTGGTGAAAAGAAGCAAAAAATAGGCAAGCTAATTCATAATCTTTGTAATAATTGTAAGCAGCCTGAAACTTTAGTCCATAAAATTCAACAATGTACGAAAACTAAAGAGGTGTGGCAAATTTATGCCCAACTGATACCTAGAATATGTAGGACCTCTACTAAGTCTGTAACAGCTTTGTCGTTGATTCTTTTTCCGGATTTAATTTTTTTTCCGAACGCGAAACGTAATGCATTAACGTGGTTAACTGGACAAACCATAGATTTTATATTTCAACACGAGGAAAATAAGCACTACATCTATATGTAGCCTACCTATTGCATCAGTATAGAATAATGGAAAGTAATTACAGGAAAACTAGATATGCAAATTCCCTAAGGGTAAGGCTGAAATGTCTCCAAACTCCTAGTTAATAGACAACGTATATGTGCTCTAGATGTTTGGTATGGAAGGGGCAAGACTCAAGTTATATTGTTTCTGATGGTGTTGTTTTGTTTGAGAGTTTTGGGCTTAGCCAACTCTAGGTACTTTATTGGTATGTTACAATGACTACTATAGACAGTTTCTGTCCATATATTATGTCATGGTAGGCTAAAGTAAGGAATGAATAAATAAGTAAAAAAATGGTGTAGAGGTAAGACGTTGGCTTACGAAATTAAAACCCCAGGTTCGAATCTCGGCGGGGGCAAGATTTTTCTTTCTAAATATATTTTTATATGTTCATATTTATTATTAGTAATTGCTGGCCAGACGGTTCTACCAAATTGAGTCTCCTGAAAACTAGGATGTATATAAATAAACCAGGGCTTGATGCACAACGAGCGAAGCGAGGTGTACAAGGGGGGGGGGGCACGGTGCCTCCGAAGGGACCTAGGCGACGTGAGCTGCGGTGGGGGGCAACCCCAGTTAGCGGTGGGCATACACAAAAGTGCTGTTAACATTCTATTCCACCTGTAAATGTTGTGCTAACGTTCTATTCCACCTGATTCTATATCCTTGCGCATGCACTGATTGAGGACCTCAAGTGTGCTGTGGCTGTCTGCAGAGTCTCGTGAGACACAATGCGGCTGCTTCGGAAGCTTTTATCGAGGTCGTGAAGGAGACGAACCACGCTGTGCTGTAACGTACCGAGGTTGCCTACTACTGCTGCTGGTGTTCGTTTATTTCTTCTATGATTTTGCGCACGGCCTCAGAATCCACTGTTTTCGGCCTGGCAGATTTGGGATGATCGTTGAGGTTCTCGCAATCAGAGCGAATTTTCTTGAACCATTTGGTTGCTGTGCTGTGATCAACTGCACCTTCACTATTCGCACACGTTGCTTCTGCTGAGTTATGGCCCAGTTCGAAGCCGTACAGCAAAAGTTTCAGAATTAGACGATTTTGCATGTTCATTTGTTTTCCTGCCACTTTACACAGAACGAAGTACTGCACAACCGTTCACAGCACCCACTACTACGAAAGTGACCCGTTCTAACGGGAAACTTCGACGGTATGAACTGCTTCGATCACGACATGCCCGCCGCACAGAATGCACATATGTAAATATTGCAAAACTTCTGACTCGCCTTTGTATTATATTATATTTTATTCTTGATAAAGGAGTGCGTTGTTTTTGTATACTCATGTAGGACTCGCGGAGCTTGGGGACATGAGTTCGAACCCCTATTATAGATTAATGCATCTTGGTGCATATAATAACGAGATGGATTTGAAACATACAAATTGATTCTCGAGAGATGTTGCAAATTGTTTAATTGATTCAGATAATAAAATTTCTGGAAGTGCGTTTTCTTAAACCATAACATGATACACAGAAAGCGTTCCAAACTGTTGGTTTACTTACGTAAATCACGTGCTGCATTATACGTTTGCGTATGTATTTTTCACTGTTAATCAAACAAAATTCTTCCAGATATTTAAGTGATGAAGAAATATTTGTGTTATTTGAATTACAAACACAGGAAGAATTGTTTCATATTGCTGTTTCCGTTTATACTGTGGTTTGGAGTAATATTAATCAATCATTTCAAAACAAATCGGCAGTAAGTAATATCGGTGTTCATATGCGACAGGACACTTATTTCTTAATTATATTATTTAAACAGAATTTAAATTAGGTATGCCCTATAAACATCTATGGCTAAGGCCGGAATAGGGTAGGGGAAAGGATGCGAGAAGAATTCGGCCAGAGCCTAAATTGAACGTACCATCCCGACATTTTCTGGTGTAACTGAGGAAAAAACCTGGAGCATCTTCAGTCAGGATGGTCGGTCGTTGATACCGACCCCAGGGCCGCCTGAATGTGAACACCCTGGGGTCGATTACTTGAAATTTACTTCCAGCTGACATATAACTACGTTTAAATGAGCACATGTTTACTAAGAAGCTCCGTCCCATTTACTATGATTACACTCTGTTACCTTCTTCTTTTGACTCTCTCTTGTTATTAATTGCATTTTTATTATTTTTATTAATTTATATAGTTTTTCTCATCACGTCTTATAAACAGTATTGTATTCGATATAATTTTAATTTATAGTGCACTATGTTGTATTCGCCACTGAACGTTATATTTTGTTATTAACTGTATTATTTTATTTTACTTAGTATACCTGTATTTACCAATCATGCGAATACACTAAGGGGTATCAAGCCAGAATATTTTTAGTTGTGTAATCGAAAGTTAATCAATCGTGCAAAAAGGTTTAACGTAACTTCTAACAAGAAATTTTAGAAACACCTGTTATGTCCTGAAGCGTATCAGTGAACACATATATTTTTCGTTAGATCTTTGGGCGTTGTTTATAATAGATTTCTAATATATGTTTTCGTCTGAGGAGAAGGCTTTGTGCACTTAATTTTCTGTGTGTGCAAATCAAATTATTAAGATAAATGATATAACTTATTTTAAACAAGACATAACTGTCAGTATTCAAACATAAAATAAGAAAGCAAAAGTACAAAAATAATAGCTGATTACAACGTTGGGAACCAGAAAGCTGGCAACGTGTCACAACATACCATTCGTTGAATTACTATAGATGAGCAGCCGACTATCTCCAAAGGTGTAAAGTTCATAGCCGATAACTTCAGTTCACCGAGGTGTAACGGGTAGGTGAGATAGTCCCGCTTGGTCTTCAAAATCTGGCCCTTCCATAAAAATAGCCAATGTGTTTTTGTCATATGGCCCATTCACAATTTGACATTGGAAACAACTGTAACACATGAACAAGTTTGCTAAACACATAGCAATTCAAAAACCGTACTCTGGAAATTACATTACGAAAACAACGAGAATATGTAGTAAGCACTGACACTAACCGAAACCGCACTTGTGACATATTATATAAGATTGTTTGTTTGATCGTATCAAACCAAGTGATGCCTAACCCTTTGAGAGGATCAGTAATGTTAAAAACCTGCGCATATTGCTCTTGAAACTGGGAGTCATGTCTTCTTGAGATTTAATTGAATGCCGGAAACGAAACCAAAATACCGTAACGATTTGTCCGCTACTATACAAGCTCAATAGGCGACTTTAGGAAATACGTAAGATCGTCAATGTATCCCAAGACGGATACTGGCCGGGAGTTACAAAAGATACCGCTTAAATGAGCTTAAAGACAGTTTAAAAGCGGGACCATGACCATAGAAAAAATCACCGATGTTGGATATCCTTGGGGAAGCCGCGTTTGATAGGAATGGCCAGCGAAACCTGCCAATTGATTTTGAAACGTAATGTTTTAGATTGAAACAAAGTTTTGAACGTGTTGATAAACACTTCTGGAAAGTATATTTTTATTAACACCCTGTATAAGTGTTCACATGATAAAGAATCGAAAGCTTTGGCCAGGTCGGTGCTTAAAATATCTAAATTGGTACTTGTATTCGACTCCAGTGATTGGATAGCCTCACGAATTCGCAAATAAGATGACATAAAAGGGCCCTGCTCCCGGATATCTAAATTGGAAATCGTTTGGAATTTGTGAAGCACATGTTTTCAATCGGTTAGTGACGATCTTAATATATATCTTGAAATCACAATTAAAGAGCTTGATTAAACGTAGAATATTGAGAACATACACCCTCATTTTTAGAAATAAGCACAGCAGTACCACAAGTAAATGGTTCTGGTATTATTGGAGTAGACCATAATGAGTGAAACACTTCAACCAAATGATGCATTAAGATATCGATGAAAAAGCAGTACCATCGCATTGATAGACCGTCGTTGCCGCCAGACGCCATAGGGTTAAGCTATTGCACTGCCTGAGTTATTTCTTGAGGAGTAATGGGAGATTGTACACTGGTCTGTGAACCTGCACTTAGGTTGTGATTAATATACTGTAAAAAATAATCTCATGGTGATTCAAGTCTGGTGCTTAAAAATAGGTCTTATATTGCTTTCGAATAATGAAGTACACTTCTTGACCGTTATACTTGACCATACTTTGTCATCAAGAAATTGATTTATGAAATTAAGTTGAATTTGTAATCTTTTAATATGTAATAAAGTAGGTCGTTCATAAATACCAGCTTTGTCAAATTTACATTTAATAAAGTAACCTTGGTGTGATTGCGCATACTCACGAAGCAAAAATGCTTTAATTTGCTGGAGCCCTGTTCTTGCCGGAATATTCTACAAACTGTGAGTACCAATAGTCTATCTGCTGTTTATTTGTTTTGCTTTTTGTAGAATATACTGTTTCTTATGCCAAATTATTCGTTTTTTTTACCCAAATCCACCTCTCAATAAGGCTTTTTATGAGCGTGTTTTTTTTTAAGAAGCAAGGACTGAAATAAATTGTGCGTGGAATGAATATATTCATCATCCTCCAAATACCGTTCATTAAAATACCAACAAAAGGCTAGGTGAATAATGTTTGACGCCCTCCATATTATATTTACGTTTTCCCCATAGTGATCTGAAACAATGCTGGGTGTGGTACTAATATGGTCAATGACTTTTTGGTTAGTGTAAAACCGATCCAACCGACTCGAACCTTTGGAATAAAAGAAGGTATTTCCATCGCGGCCTGCATATTTTGATTACCAGATTTCTTGTAAATGAAATGTTTTGATTACCTTCTGCAGTGCTACACTATAGTTAGAAATGGAATCACTGTCAAAATTATTGACTACGCAATTAAAGTCACCATTGAGCCACCGCGGGCCAACGTCCGAAGGGAAAGTTACAAAGTACTATTAGGTATTACTTAATCAGTGTATATGGAACGGGATGTATTTCCCATGTACGCTGTTTAAAATTATCAACAAAAGTAATAAAATAATTCGTATGAATGTGAAAATAACAAGATACGAAATGTATGCAACCAATTCATAAATAAGTTTTGTCCAGACATATTCATATTAAAATGTATTAAAACAGACTGACAAGGCTATCACACTTAATTTTATTGTAAAAAGACACAGCAAGCGTCACAGTTTCAATGTTCTAACAACATCTTCCTCAGACGACACACCAATAAAAACTAACAGCTTATAACAAGCACCAAAAGGCCAGGAGATCCTTTCTACGTCATCCACCGGTCACGTCTCTGTGTTCGTTTACTTTCCAAAAAGCAACAACAAATTTTAGCCAATCACAGTCCTTCGCTCAAAGGCCACGCTCCCTATACAACTAAACCGATATAAAAAGAATTTGTAACAAGAAACAACAGAGATAGTTAATCGAGGCACAAAATATATTTTAGATAAATAAATGCATAAGAAATAAATAATAAAATAATAATAATTATAAAATACATAAATAAATGTAAATAAATAAATAAGCCACAATTAAATAAATAAATAATAAAACAGAAATAAAACAATATTAAAATGCTATACCACAAATCATTCTCATTGGTTTCTTTCGAACTATGCTGAAGTCACAATGCCAATAAAACCTAATAGCTTTAGTGGATATCCGATTTGGTAATAAGTAATAGACATGGGCATTTTCTTTCATCACATTTCCTTTTTCCCAACTTCCTTTATTTGGCATCTAGTGAGAATCCACCAAACAATATTGGAAGAATTCCTGTCGAGTGATTCTCTCCTGTCCGGCCAACAAGGATTCCCTTCGACATTCTCGAGCTGAGTTCAATTTTCGTGAACCACGCCCCCATCCTTCGTGACAGGTATCAGGGAAGGAAAGCGCTGGATTTGCAGAAGGAAGGAATAGAGGGTGCTGTCTGAGCTGTCTTCCTTTAATATCGACCGTCAGCAAAAGTAAAATTTTAGAATAGAGCAGTGCTTTTAATGAAAAATAAAGTGCATTTCTACAGTAGGTATTCAACTCCAGAAATACGGTACTTCTTGTATAAATTTATTGCATAGAATGTGAGTTGGTATATTTACGTTAGAACAAATAATATATTTTGAAATATTGCTGTTGAGAAAATCAGTGTTATGCTCATTTCAACAGAGAACAACTGTGTACGGTTTAACGATTATTATTATTATTAATACATATTGTTATGCAACAATGCAAGAAATTGAATATAATGAAACGAAATTGAGGAAAATCTAAGTTTTCTGAAGACTGAAAAATCTAGACAACTGCTGAATATTACAAAAATATGAGTGATTTTGATCCATACTTTTTACGCTTGGCAAACTTTTAGATCATTCTATAATAAAAAAAAAATACTTTTACTAAGAGAGATGCACTAAGAGAGCAACTTGCTTATACCAAAGAGAACTGTGTGTGTATATTTCTATGTTCCACGTGTAGTCAGTGCCGAAAGTTTGTATTCAGTCATAACATTTCCACTCCAAATATCTTCAAAATGAACAAACCGATTTAGTACAGCTTTTTGAAACTTTCAAAAAAATTGCATTCTCTTGACGTTACAGGAAATCTTACTCAAATAAACGCATCCCAAATTTATTCTGAGAAGAAGTTTTACGACTGGGTACAAATTTTTGGCTCTGACTCTATATCGAGAACGAAGGATACGATTGATGGATATAGGAAATATGTATCAATTCACAGTTTAAGAATTCGGCTTATGAAATCTTTATTATTTAAAGAATGTAAAGTAGCCTATGTGAGGGCTTAAAGTGCATCCTTATAAAAATTTGGGGGATTAGTTTATAATTCAGTACAATAAAATAACTGATCTCATTTAGTGAAGGCTATAAAATCCTTTATTGAAAAGCTGTTGAAGACAGCTCGAAAATAATAGATCTGCCTGAGTTTCCGGCAATTTTACTTCGGTAGTGATAAATAATGAAACAAAACTATTAAAAGGAAAGTTCACACTTCGAAATATACGATCACAGGTTATAAATAATACAAAAAATGTTAAAATCACGAAAAAGATCGACTGGTACCCATGCGTGAGATACTATAAAATAAATATTAACATATTTACTCAAAGTAGACAAGAAGTGAGATAAAATTCCCACATATATCATAGAATACATATCAATATTATTGATATATTGATTATAGAATATATATCAATATATTTACTCAAAATAGGTGAGAAGCCAAATAAATACCCAGGGTAAAAACCCAGAAAAATATTTACCGAAACTTTGCTTATCACTAGTCCTAACCAGTATTTTTATTATCTTTATTGTCTCAAGTATTGTTTGTCTTCTTCTCCTCTCTACAGAATTGTCTCATAGTATTTACACTATGATAATTATAAATGTATGCTACAATATATTCAGGTATGTTATCCTTAAAACGACATTTTGACCTATGCACCCTTTTTACGCGCCTGAATTGTATCTTCAAAATTCCTTGTAACATTTGCTCACACCTTACATATAAAGCTGAACACAAACGTGCACAAATAAACACATACTATCAGTTTAAAGAATTATTTTAAAATTTTTCCCAGTTAGTTTTGATTTCAAATTACATGTTTGGCTTTTCAATTAGTGCAAAGAAATCTCCCTAGTAGAATGAGATATTGATATTTTCATTCAGTCTATATTCTGGAAGACACCTGGATGTGTTGAAAGGCCCGTATAGTTACAGTTGTGTTAACAATATGAAAACACAACCGAAACTCCATCACATTCTACGAACTTGGTCCATTTGGACAGTGGACTGTCTCTAACGACACAGTCTCATTACTGGCTTGATGAATAAACAGGGTGATTTTACTGCGGAAAATGCGATTCTTGCTGTATTTAGATGTTTTCTCAATTGAGTTTCAACAAATGATGTCTGCCCTATTCAGACCAGTAACAACAAAGTTTAAGGAAACATTTAAAAGATGTGTTGTAATATCAATTTGTGCTACTTTCATCTTTCTCAATATTTTTTAACTTTCCGCCGTCACACTTCCAAAATGGCACACTAAGTAGGGTACTTCCCGTTTCGCCTACTGACCAAATGGCACATTTTTATCATTATCCTCATCTTATCTTATCTGTAGGCGAAACGGGAATTCCCGTTTTGCCTATTCCCGTTTCGCCTACGCTCTCTTAAAGAAAGGGATATTTAGTGTCTGAGGGAATTTTCTTGCAGCGATTCATTAATGAGATTCAAAGCTCTGTCGTGATTCGATATGATTCTAGACGATATGATCCCCCCCCCCCATCCGGCCTTCGTAAATATTATTTCTATGTATAGTTCATTAAAAGTTTATTTTACAGAAAGAAAGCAAAAGTTGTATCGTGATTGGCTGTGCTACTGGGTGTAGTGGCCAATCACAAAAGTGAAAATTTCAGAAGCACGCGTTGAGATATACGTTGATGAAGGCATCAGCAACTTAAAATCTAGATTCCGTTCAGGGCACATAGATTTAATTCATTATATAGATGCAGTTTCATATTACTTACATTTGGAAGATTAAAGTTTCAACCAGGAGGATCTGCGATAACCATAACTTCACTTGTAAACATTGTATATAATAAACGGGGACAATGAGTGCCATTGTAGCCTAAATTATAAAAGTTATGTAATAGATACACGTTTATTTTGAAATATACAGGGGTTGGACAAAAAATCTAAAACTATTGAAAAAGTGTGAAAATCATACCTAGTATGGTGTGGGGCCTCCTTTTGCGTCCAAAACAGCTTGGATCCGACGTGGAATGGACGTATACAGCTCCTGAATCGTGGTGTGTGGAACGTTGTACCATTCTTCCTCCAAAACATGCTCCAGTTCCTTAAGGGATGATGGTGGAGGGTAATGAGACCGAACACGCCTTTCTAACACAGACCACAATGGCTCAATGATGTGTCAGATCTGGTGATTGTGGGACCCAGGGGAGGTGTGATAGCTCCTGGTCATGCTCCTCAAACCATGATTGCAGCGTGACAGGGTGCCAAATCATCTTGGTAGATGCCATCACCTTCCGGGAACAATGTGTGGGCCATGGGTAGAACCTGGTCCCCCAAAATGGCCTCATACGCCTTAGCATTCATCATTCCATGCAGGGCTATGATGGAACCTGCAGAAAACCACGATATCACTGCCCATACTGTAACAGAACCACCCCCATGCTTTACAGTTGGGTGCAGACAGTCTGGATCATAGGCCTGCGACGGTGTTCTCCATACGTAAACACGACCGGTTGTTGAAAACAAGGTGTAGGTCGATTCATCGGAATACATTACGTGTTTCCAATGATCAAGCGTCCACTCTTTGTGGTCCTTGCAACACTGGATACGCCGCTTCGCATTTACTGCTGTGACCAGAGGTTTGGCGATCGCGGCCTTGCCATGAATTTTCATTTTATGAAGTTCCCGTCGCACTGTTTTTGAAGAAACCGGGTTCTGTAGGCCGGAAATGAGTTCAGACGTAATTTTCATTGCAGTGGTCTGCTTTTTAGCTGCTACAATCCGTTTTAATGCCCTCCTGTCCCTATCGGACAGAATTGTCTTTCGACCACTGTTGTGCTTTGCAGATGTTGTTTGCCCATGCATTGTGTATGCCGTCGTGACATTGGACACAATGCCTGTCGATACCCCCACAATGGTCGCCACTGTTGTCACTGAAGCTCCAACCAGACGGGCACCAACGATCATGCCTCTTTGGAAGTCTGTCAGGTCGCCCATTTTACCGCACCACTTGCACACCACGACACTCACAGGTGAACTGGGTACTGCTGACGGAAGAGGAAGGTCCACACGACACATTGAAAACAAAACACGATCGTCAACCGCAACACGTGGTGTACAGTGGCGGGCCACACTTACGTGTCCTGTATGACGTGTTTTTAGATTTTTTTGTCCAGCCCCTGTATGTGTGACCATATTATAGGAATACCGAAAATTGTTTTTCTTTGCTACGAGTGTACCCGCCTCTCTCTCTCTCTCTCCTTTCCCCTCTTTTGTTTACTTTTTTCACTTTTGTAATTGGCTTCTACGCCCAGTAGCACAGCCAATCACGATACAGCTTTTGCTTTCTTTCTGTAAAATAAACTTTTAATGAACTATACATAGAAATAATATTTACGAAGGCCGGGGGGGGGGGGAATCATATCGGCTAGAATCATATCGAATCAGGACAGAGCTTTGAATCTCATTAATGAATCGTTGCAAGAAAATTCCCCCAGACACTAAATATCTTCTTTAAGAGAGCGTAGGCGAAACGGGAATAGGCAAAACGGGAATTCCCGTTTCGCCTACATTTAAGATGAGATGAAGCTAATTATATAAATGTGCCTTTGGGTCAGTAGGCGAAACGGGAATAGGCCAAACGGGAAGCCCCGCACTAAGTACACACTGGGGTGTGACACACACACACACTCACACATCACACGTTATTTAATAACCCCCACCCTAATTATTATTATGACATTTTATAATAATGTGGTATATTTTAAGGTCTTGCCTGCATTCATGCTCCAGGATATTATTGTCAATATGCCTTACAGTTGACAAATATATTCACATTATGCATTAGTATATACAGTATAGCTCATTAATTTAAACCTAGTAAGAATAACATTAAAAATCAACCATTTCAAAATTTTTGAAAATTAAAAGAATAGTTATTAGATGTTGAAACAATATATTTTCTGTACAAAATACGAAGAAATGAATAGAAATAGTTTGCAATCTTACATTTTAAACATAAAATGATGTAAAATGTGAACAGGCCTTCACTTAATTGAATCTGTTATATCTCTAAGACAAATAATGATTTCTTAATCATAATGATTCACATTCTGTTCTTTCTTTCTGCTACCCTCTCCTCCTCTCCAATAAAAAATATCCCTCTCTTTGCAATATCTTACTCTGCGCGTTCTTATCACATCCCCAGGAATAAGAAACAAAAAACTAAAGTCTCATCATCATCAGTTGCATTGTGTTATGTTTCAATGACTGGATACTTTTCTTGAAATCTTAATTTTTCTTGTAATCTCTTCGTTTGCTCTCATTATGATTTCTCCTAAGATATGTCTATGACAGGGATATTCTACGAATCTAAAGGATTATTTACATTTCTGGTAGGACCATCAGCACCAGAAACCGCCTGGCAAGGTTTCGGGCTGGTGACTGTTCTCTTCCTTGTGATGCTACTGAATTCTATTGATATCCCCTTTCCCTCGTAAGGCAGTTTCATTTTTAGTTTTGCTACAACATTCAAAACTTATCTTCACAAACACTAATTTTATCACCATTATTAGGTAGATTTCGAAGAAAAATCTACCTATCGAGAGATATACACGCTAGCGGCCACAATTTTGAAGATATTTGAACCAAATTTTATTATGTTGTATTTAGGCTTAATAGCTCGGCTAAGTTCGTTAATGAGCAAAATTATCCCAAGGGAGTGAGTGGTCGGGGGAGGGGATTGAAATTTTGAAAAAAATTATATATCAGCCCCTATTGAGTTTATAGGGAAACTTTGTCTGCATAAATCATAGGATTCCCTAAGAAGTTTACGGTGACACCAACGATTCAGGGCTTGTGAGGGTACGAGTTAGGGTGGGGGTTGAAATTCAAAATTTTTAAAACCATGTCTTGGGGTAACGTTGAAAAGCTCTTGATGATTAATCTATAAATCAATAAATAGTTTCTCGATAGCACTCATATTTCGTTAGGGGTATATAAGGTGGTGGGTTTCATTGGGCCTGTTAATTTCAATTGGAATACCACTGCATTCAGTTCTAATAGCAAAACGTTTGCACGGTAATTAGTTAACCTATTAGGGTAATTAGTTACCGTATTTATAATTTTATAATGAAAATATAATGATAAAAGTATATTTACTTAAAGTGTTTTTATTCTGCACTTACCCCCATAAAGTCAATCAAAAACGGGACCGCGACAAAGTGTCTCTCCGACAAACTGTCTCTCTTCATTTGGTTCGTTGCCGACAAGGTGTCCCACCGACAAAGTGTCTCTACGACAAACTGTCTCTCTTCTCATTTGGTTCATCGGCGACAAAGTGTCTCTCCGACGAACTGTATCGCATTCCTGAGGAGGGACACTTTGACGGGGTCAAACACGAGAAACTGTCTCTCTTCCTCAATTTGGTTCATCGAAGATACATTTTGTCGCCGACAAACTGTCTCTCAAAATCAGGTCCACTTTGTCGTAGAGACACTTTGTCATCGTCCCTCAAAAACACTTCAAAATCTACCTCAACCTCTAAGCCTGCCGAAAGGGTTTTTTCTTTGTTCTTTGGCGTAATCGAGATCACTTACAGAATCGTCATCACCCAAAAAACTTCCATCTCCATCATTGTCGCTAGGTGCAAATTCTATCAACAACTCTTCGATCTGCTGATTCCTCAAATCCATTTTCGTTAACTGACAGCAATCAGTTTATTCTACTTGTACGGCATTCAGTAAAAGTAACAAGACATTGATTTTTTTTCATACACAAAGTAAACATTGAGGTGTATTACACCCAACCTAAGTTTTGTTGCATACCGTATATCCCCAAACTTAGGACGCAAATGAACTCGAAAACCACAAGAAAAGCAACTAAAAGCCAATAATTGCTAACTGAATTTACAGAGACAGAATAAATCTACTTCTCGTATAATAATGTAAACAATCCCTTCCTCAGTTCGTGATGAACGATATTTTATACGGGAATTCAGGGAACGAACCTTGACTTCCCCCTGCATTTTCTTTAGATTCTTTGCATTCTTGCACACTTTGTCGTTTCTTTTTTATTTTCGAAATGAAATTACTGAAAATAGCCTATATCTTTGTGGCAAATATATTATCTTGAAATAGGAATTCGTTAGATGCAACATTAGAGCCGATTATATATAGATTTAATAATATCCAGAATCGAATGGTGTTTCCCTCTACTTGCTTAATCTGTAGAAATAATATAAGGTTACATTGCATTAGGAACTGTCCCTCTGAAGCTGTAACAGTGTCAAAGAAAGATAAAATGTACGTATTTTTATTTTAGCCAACACACGAGATACAAAATGGTGGCAATTTTGAACGGCATTCAATGTTTCTGAAGCAGGCTCTTAATGACATAAAATCCAAAATTTCAAACTCTGACGATACTGTTGAATAATTATATTATATTTTGCATTTTCTTCTTTAAATATTAAGCTTAAATATCTTAATTGTTGTCTTTGAGATAAGTAAATTTACATTTTGAGCTTAGTACACTGCCCATAGCATTAAATACACATTTTGACAAATTCAAAGAAATTAATTTTCTCACAATGCAAACTCTACAGGTATGTTATTTGCAGAAAACAGGCAGAACTTGTGTCACAGAATACGAGGGGCATTGGATAATTCTTGAGCCTACTTAGGAAGGAACTATACGATTGAAAATAAATAATAATGAAAAAAAACAACATCAGCACGAATTTCATCTTTCAGAGGAATTTCTACATATTTTCATGCCGATCGCTAGCACCGCGTAGTGGTGGCGTCACAAAACGTCAGTCGAGATGGCATTGTGCATGAGTGAGGAACGTGTTGGTGAACGCGCTGTGATCCACTCGCTACCTGTTTCGCAAGGGCATGTCGTAGCCCCCTGGAAAATTGTACACTTCTCCCAGCGGTCATCCAGTGTTCCCAATCCCTTCTGAAAAAATGAGTTGGCAACACTGTCTGTGGACGACGAGACGATCCTCATCAGTCAATGATGTCCTGGCCCGTTTGAATTCTGCCACCTACCGTTTGACTAAAGAGGATTAAGATAGTAAACACGACGGAAGTCGTCGTCACCTACGACGTCATACTGACAGACTCTGACGCTATCCACTGTAAATACAACGACGAAACCGAGATTTCCTAACTCGGCTTCGTGGCCGAATGGTTGAGGATTCGGTGAGTGGCAGTTGCCGGAGTAAGACGTGTTTCGTGCTCGCTCCAGTGGATCTATTCCTTCGAATTTTTCATACGATCTTACTAGTCAGTGACGGCAGGTTTTCAATCAGCCTACAGTAAAGTGAGTATCGTAACTGTAATTCGATATTCGCGTGAAACTAAATGTTTGTAGAATAGTGCAGTTAGTATGAACAATTTTGTGGCGAGAAAAAAATACCATTATTATTGATTACCATGAGTTAGGATTCCGTCCTAAAACTCACATAGTTCATGAATTATTAGTGGAACAATTTAAACTAAATCCACTAGAAGTAGAAGCTGTGGAACTGTGCCCTTACAAGAAAGCTATTTTTTTGAAAGTACAATCTTCAGAAATCGTACATAGAGTGCTTAATACATGTCAAGGAAAGTTTGTGTATAAAGATGAAGGTATTTATCAAGAACTTAGTGTTCAGGAAGAAGACAATGCTAAAGTTAAACTAACAGTGTCAACAGTGCCCCTCGAAATCACCGACGCACAAGTAGCTCAGTTTCTTGCTCAATACGGTACTATCTCCAAAGTATCTCAAATTCAGTATGACCATACCTATATATTTCGAAGCTATAGCGGCAGACGCTTAGTCGTTTTCAATAAGGTCACAGAAGTACCACCCAAATATATTTCGATATTTGGTCATAGTTGTCAAGTAGTGGGACAAACGACACAAAGAACCTGTCATCGCTGTGAAAGTACAAATCATTTAATTAGTGCATGTCCTCATCCTGCTCCAGTTAACTATTCTCAAGTGCAAGAACCATATTCGTTCACAGCTCCTTCAATTCGTGACGTGCCTTTGTGTATGGAAACATTTCCAGTCGTCACTCAAGGTAGGTCTATTCTTCAAGGTCAAAGCCTTCCCTCCTCCACAGAAACTGAAGTGACTCAACCTGCTTTATTGAACAAGACTGACAAGCAAGAAACAAGTTGCCCGTAGGACTTAGACAGTGCTTCTGTTGAAGAAGATGTTACAGTTACTGAACACAAGCCAGAATCGATCACGTCCATTGAGTTAGAAGAAGAAAAAAATTAAATGTAAAACAACAGTCTCCTTTCGTTACTCCCCCACCAGTACACGATAACTCCGTGCCAGCATATCTTCCAACTGATGAAGGACACCTTGAAAGTTCCAATAGTGACACAAGTGTTATTAGTAAAAGTACAAATAGTAAGCTGTCATCCCGCCGTCTTCATTCCAAGAAAATAAAATTAAAAAAAAAAAACTCAGAAGATTCTTAAGTGCTTTTCTCTCAGTGGGTGTGTACACAGCAATTAGCTAAGGTACGTACTTTTAACATATCCTTAGTGAACGCTTGGACATTTTGCCGTGCATCATGTAGTTCACAAAGTTTCTGTTCTTTGTGTTATTTTTCATGACATTGAAAATAGTCACTTTTAACTTGGCAGGGGGTTACCACCCCAAAAAAGTCCATATGTTGTCACAATTCCTAAACTTACATTCGATCAACATTTGTGATGTCCAAGAGATAGCGCTATCACTTATTACCATTCCAAACTATAACATTTATAGAAATAATACTACCGAAACAAATAAATCAGTGGCGTTAATCGCTCGTGTAGATAATATTATTCAAGAAGGAATCCACCATGGTTCTTCCCGCATATCATATGTGAAAAGTAATGACATTTACTTTATTAGCTTATACCTCCCAAGCGGTCATCAAAATTGGCAGGAACGAACTCACTTTATTTATAGCGAGCTTGCCGTTTTTCTCGAACAGTTTCACAACAAAAATTATATTATGTGTAGTGACAACAATTCTATTAGTGAAAAAGAAGGTGTAAATTTTGCAGGCAAATATTCACAAGCTTTGAATGACATTGTTGCTCAATTTGAATTAACAGATGTATATAAACATTTATACCCTAATTCAAATAAATGAACCTACTTTTTTTTACAATAAGGGACACTCACGTTTAGATGTCATATATGTGTCAAAATATTTGAGAAACAGTATCAAAGCTGTCACAGTACAAAAATTGGCGTTTTCGGATCATTCGGCCTTAATCGTTTCAATCGAGGGTAATTATCCCTCCCATTTGCGAAGGTCTTTTCATTGGAAATTAAATAATTCTTTATTACAAGATGAAACATACTGTCAACTAATAAATTAAATTTGTAAACAGGCACAATTAAAAAAAACAATTGCTTGGTCAAAAAAGCAAATTAGAGTGGTGGCAACAAACAAAAAATCAATCATTTTTCAGTCCAAAATGTACGCCAAAGAAAAAAGTCGATTTCAGAAAAATCAGTTACAATATTATTATCGGCTGCTAAATGAATATTGTAAACAACAAATTGTTGACCCAATGCTAATTATTAAGGTCCGTCAAATTCAAGCCCTTATTTGTAAAATTACTCAATATAGAGATCAAGGTATTATTACTGGAAGTAGGTTATCTAAAATTGGTATTCATGAAAAAGTATGTTACATGGATGTTATAGAGGAACGAAACAAAGGGACTCAAAATTTTATCAATACGTATATAGACGAAAATCAACAAACATTTCAAGGTGAACAAATATATCAAGCAATTCGCTCCCATTATTTAAGTAGTTTTAAGCAAAACAACTTGAATGTTAATAATAACAATACGATAACCATCCGAAACTAATACATACTCCCCGATCATTGTAGCGTTGAAATTAGTGACCTGATCACCCCCTCAGAGGTTGAAAAAGCAATTTCGAATCCTAATTTACACGCTACCGGTGGAGAAGATGGTTTGTCCATTCAATTTTATGTTAAATTTAGAAAGACCATTGCCCCTTGGTTAGTCGACATATACAATGAAATTCTCAATAATAATACTATCAATAATGACTTTGTTACCTCTATAGGAATTATGTTACCAAAAACCAATCTAGGCGGTCAAAAAGAAACAAAAATTAAATACAGAATCATAGCCTTATACAACTGGGATTATAAAATCCTGTCTAAATTACTTAATACTATTTCATTCAATACCTGCCTGACTTAATCAATGTCAATCAGGGAGGGGGGGGGCAGGGACCCCAAATGCTGCTCTCATGCTAATGCAATTAAAAGAAAGTTTACACTTAGCATCGACCTTAAAGGACTTTAGATTTGCTATCCTCAGTTTAGATCTAACCTCGGCATTCGATAATATAAATCATCATTACTTATACAGAGTGTTGCACAAATTAAACTTTCCAGTTCAGTTTATAAATACTATCCAGTCCATTTTAACTCACCGCTACATGAAATTACAAGTAAATCAACGCATTTTACCTAAAATTATATTAGAACAAGGTGTTTCTCAAGATTGTTCTCTTTCCACAACCCTATTTTCAATTTTTATTAGTCCCTTAATAAATACCATCGAAGACAACATTCAGGGTATCAAATTCCTAGACTCTAACCTGAAAATACTTGGATATGTAGATGATTTAACGTGCATAGCTCAAAATAAACAAGAAGTTTCCAAAATATTTGATATAGTTCAATCTTTCAGTTACACAGGAATCAAATTAAACACAGCTAAAACTCATCTAATGCCAACAGATACAAAAATAGCTGATGATCTTCAAAATATTAGTACCATTGTCTCCCAAATTCGAATTTTAGGTATAGAATGGACAACTAATATCCCAGATACTATAAAACTAAATGAACAACATCTTATTCAAATTGTGGTCCAAAATCTACTCAAATACCAACATTGTTTTACCCATTTTCTTCCCCGTATAAGATTCATAAATTGTTTTATTGTGAGCAAATGCACGTACATTAGTCAACTGTTTCCATTATCTAAATCAACCATAGCGCAGATTAACAAATACATAGGATATTTTCTTTACAAACATCAAATTCTAAAACCGAACAGGAACAACCTATACCTTCCCCTTACCCAAGGAGGTCTAAACCTAAAAAATATTGCTCTTCAGGCTCAATCACTTTTGATTCATCGTACTGTACTATCCCTTTGTTGTTACATTAACACACTATCTTGTAAAACAATTATGGCTGTACTGGAACATGTTGACACGCAGGCACTAGTCAACATACTCCCTTGGAAACACAAACTCCCGTATCTTACTCAAACTCTTACTGAAATAACTTATGCTATCATAAACAATTTGGAATTCGAAAATTGGCAGCTTAAAGACATTTATAAATTACTCCTACAGAGGGAATTAGGATCAAACTCTGACATCTGTCACAAATATCCTAACAAAGATTGGGAAACTATATGGTCTAACATAAATCGATTAATATTATTACCTGATTTACACGACCTCCGATATAAATTAACATATGGTATTTTTCAAACTAATAGCTTATTGTATGAAAAAAATATTGGTAAAAATGCTTTATGCACCACATGTAAACAACCAGACACTCTCACACACAGGTTAGATAGTTGTAAACAAACCAGAGTATGTTGGCAATACTGTCAAAAAATATTAGCCAGAATTAATCGATCTAGTCCAATACACATTCCCCCTAATTATTTGTTAGAACCACCTGATTTTCAATGTTATCCGAACACAAAAAATAATTTTGTTAACTGGTTTACAGCTCAAACTTTACAGTTATTGCTGGTTGAACGTGAAATCAACAATGGAGACTGGTATGTTAGTCAAATTAAATTTAGATATCAACAACTTGATAAAAAAAAGAAAGGAATATCAATTCGCTCAATTCATTAATGCTGTATACTAAAGATCAAAATCTCGTTTGTCGGTTGTTGTTTTTTTGGTATAGTAGTCATGTTAATGTAGTTAATATTTTAATAAGCATATTATGTCAAAGTTTATTTCCCCAGATTGATCAACAACAAACAGAAGTAGTTATCAACTTTAAAAAAAATGTTCTACATTATTAGCTATATTACCACAAAGTTAACAAAATTTGTTTAATATGTTGTTTTTGTAAGTTTTTGCTTTTTGTATAAATGTTATATGAGTTAAAATAAAAGTGTTAAAAAGTAAGTTGGTAGAGCGCTCACCTCTGGTGCTAGGGGTCGTCGGATCCATCCCTGCTCATGCCATGTGGGTTTTGTGGTGGACAAACACCGTGTGCGTGTGTTTTCTGGGAGGTTCCTCCCACTTTCTTCATTACACCAATTCATCCCATCATCATTCATACGGCCTGATTCATAGTTGCCTATAGGTCTTAAGTAAATTAAAATTCAATTCAAATTACTGCCATCTACGAACTTTTGCTCGAACCACTAATTGGTGTGGCTTGGCCGTAGAGTGCAGAATAAGTCAAAGTATGAAGGCGGTTGGCACTAAAATGTAATATAAGGTACTTTGCATTTCCCCTTTTCTCTCAAAAGGTTAAAATTATGGGTTAGCTGAACTCTTCAATTGATCATCAGTGTTCGTTGGATGAACCATAGAGGATCCGTGTTCAATCCGACAACGAACAGTGGTCATCCGGTTACAGGCAGTTGTGAGGTGAATACAAAGAAATAGTAATATTACCTTTATTGACTTCGTGGCCTGACTCCCTTTCTCACAACTAAAGGTCAATTTGATTGTCACGCAAATCCAATGCAAACATATGGCACCTGATTGAGCATGACAAGTAATGGAGATAACCAAAATTGAAGCTGCTCAGAACCATAGGGAGCGGAGCTAGGGAAGAGGAAACATTGAATGGCGGCAATATTAGAGAAAGGCAGGAATGGCGGTGAAAGTGAATATCTT
>JAGDQP010021369.1:4101-31847 GCA_022664845.1 Lepisma saccharinum
CATGACGGTTTAATAATCATTTGAGTTGACGGCACACTGTAAAAAATAACATGTTCAAAGAGACTAGAAACCAGACTGAAAAAGAAATGAAAACCAGTTTGGAGAGGCATAATGCGGTTAGGCCCTATATCGAAACAGAAGCATACAGGATCTAATATTTACAATTACACAGTTATGAGGAAGTGTGATTGAACATTACGGAAAAGTTCATCTCTGTTTTGTAGATTTACAGAAAGTTTTCAACAGGATCTCTCGATAGAAGATGCAGAAAACTCAAGGAGAGAAACAAGACAACGGAAATCTTATCAGTATTAAGAACATATATATAGAAATTTCAGGACAAAAACCATGTAAGAACATCAAATCGACGCCTGAGGATTATATACTATGGAGATATAATCCTCAGGCGTCGAAATGCTCAGTCCAAGCGATTTTTGCAACAAAAATAGGAGTAAGGCAAGGTTCTATACTTTCACCGTATTTGTTTATAGTCATTTTAAACAACTTTATAAAGCTATGCGATAAGAGAACCAAAAATATACAAATAAATATTGAAACATGAAATTAGTCAACTGATTACAGATGATGTTTTGTTAACGGAAAACGAAGAGTATCTTCAATATAACCTAAACGCATGGGCAGTAAAACTGGATAAAAAAGGATTAGAGGTACAATACATCAAATATAGAAATACTTAGATAGAACAGGTACAAAATTTTCAATATTTAGAACCAGTAGTAAATCATAATCAGAAAATAGAAAGGGAAATCAAAAGTAGTGTGCAAGCTTCCGGCAGACTTTATAACGCCATGAAGAGGAACTTTATAAGTTAGCACGAAATAAACAAAGTTAGAAATATATGAAATTATAAATTAACATTTATTCCGACCCTGATGCACGTTGCGAAACCTGCACACTAATGATAATAGCACACCATAACCATCTTCAAGCAATAGAAATGAGATATCTGCGCAAGGTAAATATCAAACGAAAGACACATTAAACGATGGTGGAGGATTTATTTTTCGTACGCCTCTCATTAAATTTCTATGGAGATACGGCAATATAATCCTCAGGAGTCGAAAACGAGAAAACAGAATATCAGCAATACATTAAAGATTGAATCTCTTAGCACATCAATAGAAAATACACAGTTTAAATGGTTCAGTCGTATACTTCGAATGAGCGAAGAAAGGATACTACGAACATAGGCAAGATGCAAGAAGTATGAAGGAAGGAAAGATGAATATTTTACAGGTCAAATAAACCGAGGAAGATCAAGGAGGACATAATATAAATAATACAAGAGAGAGAGAGAGAGAGAGATTACACGTACTAGCTAAAGATAGGACATCCTGGAGAGATCTTCAGAAAAACCTCGACACTACAATGCTACGAGAGGACCATTCGGACTAAATAATTCACCACAATCCGATGTCTCGGCATAACGTCCACTTTCATATATCCATTATTGAAGATATGTTACTAAACATAGAAACAATATTGAGCAGTGTTACTGAATAATCCTTGGATAGTATTTATTTTACCGGAACTGCACTATTTTAAATGAAGTGCGCAAACATCAAATGGAAAACAACTCAGGCCCCGTGGAGTAGTAGCAAAATGTCACAGATTAGGGAGGCACCGGAGATTCAAATCTTGGGTACATCGATCAACCTGACTGAGGCTCTCCTTGGTTCCTTAAGTCACATTATGAGCATTACAGAATAATACATTTTATGAAGTACCCTCTCTTCCTTTGTTTCTGCACTGTTTGTATGAAAGGATTCGAAAACCTCACCGTGCATAGGTATGTAAGTTACTTATCTATTATCGCTAGTTGATATATCTATTTACTTATGTGTGTTTCTGATTATGCATCAGTGTATGGTGTATAATAAAGTACACTACACACGGTATCGTATTCAAAGTTGCTTGATCTTTAATCTGGAAATACTAATGAAAATAATTGCATGTAGCAATTACCTCACTAATATAATGTGTACTATTCAAAAGCTACGAGTATTGATCTATCCTCAAAGTAGAATTCACTTCACTTACTCCTTAGGTGATTTACTCAAAAACCATACACATCTTAATCCCTCTGAGTATTCACTAAAGTTTCACCGGTATGTCACTCAATCCAGACCACTATCCGTCGTATTTTCCATTATTCATAGCTTACCAACAGACTGTTCATATTTCCTTCAATACCTATTACAACTAATATACAATAGTTACCTATTCCAAGGTTTTAATTGTGTTCCTGTAGTATTAATAATATGCTGTGGAATCAATAACCATAATCTCAAACATAATAATAATAATAACCACTGGCGTGACAGACCGATAGGTCCTGAGCCTGCCCCAACGCCATCTGTCCGCGGTTGGTGGAATTGCGTCCACCTGAGTGATGGCTGTGTGTTCAGCACTGTGCGCCACCTGACCACGAACAAGCGTATCAGGGGCTTTCTAGACCGAGCGTGGCCGTCACGTGACTCCCCAGTTTGCCTCACGACGTTGGGTGGACGTCGAAAAGTGGGACTCCAACCGGGGATTAAACTCGGGACCACGCAGGCATGAGTCCAACGCTCTAACCACTAGACTATGGAGCCCTTAAGTCTCAAACGTAATAGAACAAAATACAAACAATAAATCATATCATAGCGTCTAAGGGAAGTACAGTGGAAACTACTAAAACACTAGTGACGTATTGCTCTTTACGATGTGAGCTGTAAATACGTTTACAAATCGTTGGCCCGCAAGTTACTTCGGTTACCTAGTCAGTAGAGCAACGGTTGGGAGATTGGGAATCGATCCTCGTCCGTCAACTTCCTTTCTCTTTATTTTCTTTCACAGTACGCACATGATTGTGTACTGCTTAGGAGGGTTAGCGAGCGAAGGTAAGTTAGTTAAAATCAGGTTACATTAGTTTTTCGTTATTTCACACAAAGATCGGACGACTCAGCCGGTGGATTCTTCTCTTTCACCTACATTCGGCTGGTGGCCATGTTGCTTCCAGCATATTTTTCTTTAGACCAGTAATTCTCAGGTGGTTCGTCGCACACTATTGTGATGCGAGATTTGCTAGGTTTGCCGCGAAACTTCTCACAAGGTGAGACGTTGTGATTTTGCAGGTAAAATAATTTCACTCAATATTTATTTTGAAAAAAGGAATAAGGCAAACTACACGCACCGAAAAGCGAGTCCCTAGCCGTTCATGTCCTGAAATATGATCATGATATTATGGACCCAATGATGCAGTTCTACTTGTGTGTAAGAATCAAATTGAAATTCGAAACTAATCCTCCTTAAACTTGTTTACCGTTTTTAATTACTATTCTCCTAATAAAACTTGTAATCTTATTGATTATATCTTTCTTCCGATACGATGTACGTGTCCTGTAAGAGAGCCTTCAATAAACAACTTTCTTTATCGTGGTAGGACAAAAACGGTGCACCAAAATTCGTAAATTAATATTAAAGACAAGTCTCTTACTACATATATAGATCAGCCAGAAAAGTAACAATCTGTAAATAAAATAATAAATGGCTAAACAAAACGTTTATGGTGCGAAACGAAAAAAAAAAAGCTCTACTGAACACAAACGGAAGTGGTTTAATGGTGAGTATGTGCGTGTGTGAAAAATAAAGTGTTTAGTATGCATGTATGTATGTATGATGTATTCCAGTAATGGTAATTGGAACAAACAGAATGACAGGAAACATGAACATTGGAAGAGAAACTGTAGAATAAATATCCAGTAGAATAGTACCTGGGAAATATTAAAAGTGAAGACATGAAATATAATTAAGATATAAAGGCGAGAATAGTGAAGATTAAAATAAGTACTAACTAAGAAGAAAAATCTTCTCTGTGAACCGAAAAAGAGAATAGTTGGGTAAAGATTGATTAAATGTTTTGTGTGGAGTATGGTGCTGTACGAAGCCGAAACATGGGCCGCGTCCTAACTGCATCCTTCGTCTCCTATTTCCCTTTCCTACCGGAAGCTCAGCCATCTTAAGGACTGTCCATGTCTATGGCTTCCTAAATGCTTCCTTCGTACAATCCTAGTCCCGCTGCACAGTTGTTTACGTTTCTTTAATTACTCATGATTTTCAAAAATGTTTATATATATACGCCAAGTATACAGCGTCCAAAATACTTCCTTTGTAGTTTCCTTCCCGAAGGTCACTTGTGTCACTTCGTTTTTTCAACAAAAGGATGAAAAGGGAGCATTTAGGATTAAGAAATAGTGACAAAAAACATGGGAAGCCTTCGAATTGAATTGAATTGAAATTTATTTATGGAATTCAGGCATCTAAGGCTCAGGTCGAGGAAGTCTTCTAAATGCTGGTATGGAGAAGAATGAAGAAACAATAGATACATAATGAGGAAATGCTGAAGAGAGATGGAGGGAGAGACAAACAAGAATTAAGGCAATGAATGAGAAAAGAACTGCTTAGGACATTGGCAGCACAGAGATTGTATACTGATGGATGCAATTGAATGTATTGTTGGAAGAAAGTGAGGAAGAAAACAGATGTTACTTCTTGATAGTATTATGGAAGATTGCTGCTCGTGATGATGATAAGAAAAAAGTGTTACATTTGATTACAATGATTGATAAAAATGGGGAAAGGAAACAACAACTATTTTTGTAAAACACCACCACTAATGTCTGTTGTGAGAACCGTCTGGTAGACTTTTGAAAGGCAAACTTGTGTGCATGTCTGTGTAGGGAGATGATGTTACCAGAACGGATAATATAGACACTATTGCCTTGTTTAAATTACTAAGCTGGTTACGATGGTAAAAATCATGGTTGAAATAACTCCGTTTAGACTACGGAACTAGGTTACTAGCATAAAGAAACCGGTTACGGTCTTAAGAGTAAGGAATCTCCTTTTTCCATACTCTAAGGTTAAATGGTAGAGGTTTAAATTATATAATAATGAACACAAATGAATTGATTCTAACGTAATATTTTGCAGATTAGTTCTGCCAACATTCTTTTCGTTCTTGAGATTGAAAAAAAAATCTGTAAGAACTTAAATGTCTCTCAACTAAAAACGAAGACTTTTAGTAGTCAATACACAGGCTAAACGGTTGAAGCTATAGAAAAACGAAATTTGGTACGAAGGTACATTATCACTAGCAGATTAAGCAAATATTACATAATTTTGAAAATGTCGCCATCTTGGATCGAAAATGGCCGCCAAACCCATTGTTGTATAGAACACACAGCATAAACGGCTAGAGATAGTTGGTTTGACGGTACATCATCACCAGTAGGTTACGAGAATTTTACAAAATGTCTCCAAAGACGCCATCTTGGATCCAAAATGGCGAATCCCAAAAAAATATTTTCCATGCCGTTTGAGTTACAGATACGAAATTTGGCATAAAGGTGTACTATCAAGAGTAGGTTAAGAAAATATTACAAAATTTCGAAAAAGTAGCCATCTTTGATCCAAAATGGCCGCCAAACCCATTGTTGTATAGAATACACAACCTAAACAGCTAAAGATAGAAGAACGAAATTTGGTTTGACGGTCCATCATCACTAGTAGATTACGAAAATTTTACAAAATGTCTCCAAAGACGACATCTTGGATTCAAAATGGCGCACCCCAAAAATTCATTACATAGTTTCAACCTACTACGAGTTATCCCATCCACTTTGAATCGAAAAGAACGTCTTTTTTCCGGTGACAGGTTTTAACTGGTTTATGCTTTAATAGCGATACGCACCACTAGAATGATATATATTTCTATAAAGAAAGAAATTGACGAAGTGAGCCGCACCTAATGACTAACTTGCGTTTAGATTAGTTGACGATGGTTAAAATTGAAACTCACGTTAACGGTCACTGGCGTTTACATTACTAAAATGATCTCGGTTAACGTTAACTATGGTAAGATGTTAGTAATGTAAACAATGCATATTTGTAGATCTAATGATATAATATTGGATGTGCTTTGTGCTCTGAAGTCTTATTTTTTAGTTTTCAATATTTCTTAATTTCTAATTATTAGAGTAGTTTTATTTACGTGCCTGAAAGCATTATCTTGAACCTATTTGTTATCACGAATATTTAGATTTCAAACTCTACCCGACCCGTCCCATGATGACCCAACTCGGAACGGGTCAGGTCACAGGTCGGGTTGGGTCTAATTGATCTAGTCAGGGCAAAGTCGAGGTCAGATTTACTCGAACTATTTCGAGAACTCTAGTCACAGGTATGGCCGAGACGAATACAGATCACTACCCACCATTTTGCACAGTGAAATCCTTTGTGACACAAATTACCGTCCCGGTATCACTTTATGGGAAGTTCGGTGGTACTGATTTTCGTGAAGTTCGAATCAGTAATTCTCGAAAGAGTGAGAATTTTCGAGAGTTGGGAATTCGCGAGACCTTAGGAAGTTTCGAGATACAACAGTTCTTAAGATCTCTTAAAGTCTCGAGGGCCGAGAATTTTCTGTCCCGATTTTTTTTTTCAGTTCTCAGTGAATTTTTATCTTAGGAAAAAAAAATTTTCCATTACATCCTTAATACTTAGATAGGTTTGTTTGTTGTAAATACAGATAAATCTGTACCGGTATCATACAGCTTTGTTGCGAAAATATTTATAATAATTTATAAAACCTTTTCGAGAAAGAAAACTAATAGAACCATTGATAGGTTACCATCCTAACATCAGCGTCACTTCATTGAGAAGATGCCAATAGAAGAGATAAATACGGCACCCCTTGATTGTGAAACAAGGACAAAACCGAAAATATATTGTCGTGAATTTGTCATGTTATGTAACTTCATGACATCCATCTTTGGAATTCAAGAAAGAACTGCTGATTGTCATACGGGTTATATTCTCTCTGGATCAACAAAGAAAAATATGCTGCATCATGCATTGAAATTGTGAACTTCTACTGTGAAATAACAACACAAGACAAATACGTTGGTAACCTTTTGTTTCGCCTGTTGTGTTATTTCTCAGCTTTTCATTCATACTACTGAGCACGTAGTTCCATTAAGATACTGCTAATATTAGCAACGAATGCACGAGCAGAGACTAACTACAGTCAGTAGTCATTACTTAACGTTATTTTCAAAGGTGCTTAATCATGCTCGTAAGAAGTGGTTTCTTTTCTTTCTCTGTTGGATTTTCCAGTGTCGAGATTCTGTGTGAAGCTGGGTAGAGGTAAGGGGATCGTTAATTGCTTTCCCATTGTAGAAGTCATGATGATTCGTTAGTCTCCTTGGTGTGGGGTTCTATTATGTGTAGTGTAGGTGGTAAAACTTTTGTAATTTAGAGGAGACAACATTTCTTCACCACTCTACAGTTTATCTATGCAAGTTCAGCAGAAATAACAAAAGAATGTCAATGTCATATAATGGCCTTTAGGTATCCTTAGCTTAGTTGGGGATAGGGTAGGGAAAGGATGTCAACCAGGGCTTCATTTAAAAGTATTATCCTGGCATTCACCTTGTGTTACCGAGGAAAATCCTGAATAAACTTGTCATGATGACCAGCAGCAGGGCTGCAACACAGGATATTCTGAATGCAAAACCAATGCTTTACCAGCTGATCTACTGCCATTCAGTGAAGATACGAAGCTATTAACCTAATATACGTACAGGGTGATTCATAACTACATTAACGCTTATAGCAATTACATATGGAAAGTTTAATACGTGCAAAGAACATAAAAACGCATATTATAACTGTTGGTAGAGTTACAACCCCAGCAGCACACATATGTTGACAATACGTGGTTTAAACGTTAGTACCGAAAGTTATTTTAACATTGTATATGTACCGAAATGTCCGCATGTTCAACGGTTTATTCGACGTTGAATAATGGTTGAGAAGAAATGAATTGATATCAAGAAGCGGACGATGAAGAAACAGATTCACTTGGCCAAAACAGAGCTTGGTTGCTGTCTATTGGTATACACATTTAGCTGCATTTTGCCCATTGATTTCATCATGATATATTGATTTTCCAACAGTAAATTTGCTAACCGTCTGCTGTGGGGTTCGTAGCTGGAACTTTCCGCATTCGTCATTGGTAGCTCGTCACGCTTACTACTCAACCACGGAGTAGCCTTCAGAATTATTACTCTTTTCCTATTCTCTTTATGTTACAAATACGTTAATTGTAGTAAAATACAGTTTTGGACGCAGTCCCACAAATCCTGACGTGTCGCTTCACCATCATATAAGAATAAGAATACTTTCCTTCTTTCTTTTTTATTGGTCCTTCTTTGATACTTTGACCATCGCTACACTATTAAACTTGTATTTCTCAATAAGTTTAACATGTCACCTTAGGAAAACGCATATAAAGAGAAATCTATGTCATAGTTGAAAATGAAAGTTGAAAACACTTCACATTAACGCCCTATTAACGAAATTTAATGTTCGGTGAAATATAGTTTAAAATTGAATCTGTTTTCAACATACAAATGAGAACATAGTTAATTTTATTCTATTCGCTTTTAAGCGCAATTTTTATGCAATTAACTTGGAAAGGCACATTTGAAGCGTAATCTAGGGCACAGTTCAATATAACAGTTAAAAACACGTAACATTAACATCCTATCAACGAAATCAAATTTTCATTGGAATATAGATTAAAATTCAACGTATTTTCAACATGCAAAAGACACAAAATAATAGTTAATGGAATTCAATTAGCTTTTAATTACAAATTTTATTCTATTAAAGTAGAAAGAATCCCATGAAACGAAATCTATTCCATAGTTGAAAATAACAGTTGAATCCACGTTGAACTAACATCTTATCAACAATATTAAATCTTTGTTGAAATAGGATTTAAAAATAAACGTACTTTTTTGACCGATAACAGTTGAATTGAATTTTATTTATGGCCATTAGGCATCTAAAGCTCAAGCCGGGATAGGGGAAAGGATTCGGGATGGTGTCGGCCAGGGCCTATGTTGAAGATGCCATCCCGGCATTTGCCTGGTGTGGCTAAAGAAAAACCTCAGTCAGGATGGTCGGCCACTAAGATAAAACCCATGGCCTCCCGAATGCTACGCTAACGCTCTACCACTGAGCTACGGTGGCTCGATCCGATAACAGTTAATGAACGAAATAAATAAAATCAATGTTCAAAACACGTTTGTGTACTACTGGGGAACAAATAATAGGAAAAAATCATGTCAGTAAAATCTCACCCTGTTCCCCATTGTCATCCACACAGCAATGGAAATGATTGAATGTGGCGTGTAAAGCTTTGCGACACAAATCCCTTTGAATGCACTGGATTACAGCCGTAATTAATTCTCTCTGTCAGTCCATCAATAGTGTACATTTTTCTATTGTATACTCTTTCTTTAAGTATATCCCCACAGCCATTACGTGGTGTTAGGTTTGACGAATAGTGAGGCCAGTGAAGAGGTCCATTTCGTCCTCTCCATCGCGTACGGAATGTCTCATCGAGGGACACACGCACAGGGTGTGCAAAATAGGACCAAGACGAGGTCCCTTTTGGAGCGAAAAAGAAAGCATTCTTCGATCCTTAGATCTCGCCATTCATTTTGTAATAATAGAATTAACACTGATCTTAACCTTGTATCTCGCTTTATAGTACTAAAGAACAAGGATCTGAAACTGCAAATAGAAAATGCGTATTTCACTACGAAAGTAAGACCCGGGTTTTACATCTGCTCCCACCACTTCTTGAAAACTTTTTTTTCCCCTAGATTACCAAATCCCTTACTCATACACCGAACTTGTGTGAAAAAATGTACAAAATCAGGTTTAGCTAGGAAACAAAGGTGTTCAGTTTCGCGAGATTCTATCTTATCTGATCTCGCGGAAACAAAGATACGAGGTCGATGTTAATTAAGATCGAATTTGAATTTGCATTGTGAGTTTAAGATTAAGTGGGGTTGATATTTGATTTTAAGGTTGAATGAGGTCGAATTTGAAGTTACATGTTGAGTCTAAGGCCGAGTGAGTTTAAGGTTGACGTTTCATTGCAGTTTGAGGTTTCCATCATGAAATTTTATTTTCAGATCGAGTTTGAAGATCTTTCGCGAGTTTGAATTTATTTTTAAGGACTCAGACCGTATGGATGATGATGATGGGATGAATTGGTAGAATGAAGAAAGTGGGAGGAAACGGGAGCACCCCGAGAAAACCCACGCACATAGCCTACATGGCACAGGCAGGGATCGATCCGACGAGCCCTAGCACCAGAGGTGAGCGCTCTACCAACTGAGCCACCGCGAGTTTGAGATTGAAATTTTACTTTAAGTTCAAGGTTGGGTGAGGTCGAGTTTGAAGTTCCATCGTGAATTTCTGGTTGAGTGAATTCGAGGTTAAATATCCATCATGAGGTGGTCAATGTTGCAGTTCCATCGGGAGTTCGAGGTTGAAATTCTGTTTTAAGATTGAGTTGCAAGTTCCATCACGTCTTTAAGGTTGAGGTTGAAGCTCCCTCCCAAGGTTGAGGTTGAATGAGGTCGCGTCCAAATATAACTGTAAAAGTATACATGAAGTGATAAAAAATTGAGTAATTTGATGTGTGCAAGAATATGCTTACAAAATATACCAGAATTACATTTGTAACTGTGTGTAACGCGGGGACCTTAAAAAAAACTTTAGTGGAGGTTGGGGCTTGAACCCTGTTGTTCCTACTGTGATTCATTTCATGAATTTTGTGCCACTGAAGACCACGAGCAGTTGTTTCCGCTAGTCAGTTGAAACGGTGTAGCAAAATTTGTGGCTGTATAACTGTATTTTACAACCAGAATATGGTAATTCGCCAACGCAAACCTCTTGTTGTTTTGACAAGGCTATTTTCTCTTGACAGGTCGAGGAGAAAAAGAGAGAGAGAGAAGCTGTGCAATGTTCGGTAAAACCAAGATGAGGTGCGACCATAGCCATTAAAACGTGCCATGAAAATGGAAATTAATGTGACAGTTTAAAAAAAAAAAAGAAGGTACGTCGGCAAAAGGCTAACGCTCAGGTTTGTGTGCGGCTGGTTTTATGACGACATTATGACTCAGAACACAGGACATATCATCTGAGCATCATCATTATTGGTGAATATACATTGCCTTGTAGTTTTACTAGTTTGATTACGCACGTGCTATGGATTGGATGGAAGGTCGTTGTGACTCAGACAACGTGAACAGTTCCACATCGTTACTGATGCTGAATAAGAATTAAGAATATAAAAATCTCGAGTTTTAATACTCAAAAAGGTTCATATACTGATACAGGATGTAACAAAAGCTTATGGTAACACTTTGATAACAAATTTCAGAAAGTAAAAACTGGGTATGATGGATTGGGTTCGAACGGATAAGGAAAATAAATAAGTGAATCAATACTCTTGGACTAATTTCATTGCTGTAAAATATATATACACACACATATATATGTAGGACTTAACATGCAACCTGATTATATCATTTCGGTACCTTATACATCGTTATTTTCAGGTTACACAAAACTAATGAATAAATTCTTGGTTAACAAAATTTTACAACGGATTGAAATTAGTAGTTGCTGCTGTTAAAGTAAATCATTGTACAAAATGTGATTATAACTTTTTACGTGTCAATTAAAACTGAAAATTTTACAATAGAAATGATCTTAATCATAGCTATTTTTCATTGCTATTGCAGGCAAAATGGAAAATATACATGTTGTCAACTTTTACAAACTTCTGTTAATTTAATTTTTGATGTTGGGTATATAGGGCTATTTTGTCAATTTAGTCCCAAATTTGAAAGTGAAAATTCATAAGATTTACTCAAATGAGAGCAGTGCTTTTCTTAAATAATTCGGTATAAGCGTGGCGACGTTACTCCCAGATCTCGAAAACTATCCCTAAAACGTTGTCAACAACTACTATGCAATTCCGAGTTCTGTAGACCTCTTAGAGGGGTCTTGGCTAGCGCGCGGGATGAAGTGGGAAGTGCACAAGTAATCAGCGAGAACTCGCGCTTTGACAACCAACCTCTCATTGGCTATTAAAAGTGTCTTCCCGCCCATAATCACGCTACGACTCCTCCCTCGCGACTACAGAACTCAGAACTAGACTATAGTAAGAATCTTTTATATCTCCGGGTGTGTAGATAGAAGGTTGTATAATATACAATATTCTTTCTAGAAACCCGGAGATATCTAAGATAACCTCTGAAGATGTAAAAAATTCTCCCGTCCGTCCAAATAGGCTTCTCTAAAAGAAACACTGTCTCCTATAGATATAAAATGCTACAACACAGTTCGGGGCAAAGGATTTTATAGTAAGGTTTCGCAAGGCTAATGTAAGGCCTAATTAAATTTCTGCTCTTAAAACTGTCCTTCAATGTGCAAAATAACTCCATATTATATATTGGCATGAGTCTAAGATGCCTAAAGGCCACAAATACATTCAGAATTCCTTATGTAGACAACTTCCATCCTCTGTGACGTCAATACTAACATGATTCTCAAATAGTCGAATTTTATTCGCGTATTTATGAAAATCGAACGAGTAATTCGGTAGGAATATTCGTTCTGAAGACTTTTTTCAATATTATGAGCAATTCTTCTAATTTGGAGTTAAGTAATTCCATCTTTGGTGACTTGGTTTATATATAAAGGTGATTGAATTTATCTGCAGGTAGGTACTTAACGGAATAATTTCAATTTCACTTCGAAAGCTTTTATCATCACAAAGATATTACACACCACTTTACCTTGCAAATTGAGATTAAGTTCGTTTGAATACAATGTTATGTCAACAAGGAAGCTAAGTTTGATAACTCATGCCTCATCTGATAAGTGTGTAACGACCATTTCTTTATCATGAATATCTATTTGAGTTCGCGAATTGGAAAAATCTTTCTAAACCCCTTCTCCTCGCTTAACAATTTCTTGGAAGAATAGTAGATAACACCCCATGTTCTGCTTCTATATCTTTCAAGAAACCTTGAAACTGGCAGTGATTGAATATGAATACATGACTATATAATTTACTATGAACACAACAGTTTCTTTTACTTCTTGAAATTCCTCTATTTTGCTGGTGAATTATGCACTGTGGATGCTTTGCAGCAATTTTCGACATTTGGTCACATAGTCTTCCAGCAACCTTTATCTGTTGTGATGTTATTTGGTTTGTCAAATTAAGAAATTTCCTAATCTGTTTTCGTCCTGTCTAAATTTATTATGTATGATTTCGCTGGTGGTGTTCAACGCGGAATCTTCTAAAACTTTACCATTATAACTGTAGTGAAGTGCCCTCTGTGCAAGTGCTCGGTGCCTTGCAATCAAGAGATCGTGGTTTCGATTCCTGGTGGAAACACAAATGGTTCGGAGCTCATGTGAAACTGTATGTCCTTAGGACGTCTTCCTCATCCGATGAAAGGCAATGGCAAACCACCATCAGCTCACCTTGCTGAGTTTCGGATCAGGATCTGCTTTGCGGCAGAACATCCAAGTCCATTATTATTATTGTCTGTAGTGAATCAACCATCCCACTTGCACCTGCATACTTCACCCCAGATAACTTGATGCTGCATGCTGCCAGGTTGGAGAGACGTAACGTAATGTAACTGAGCGTGGATCTTAAAAATGTAAATTCTGGTCTAATGGGAGAGTACACAACTACGAAGTAATATGTAGAGCGCTAAATGCGTATGCAAAAAACTATTTCTGATTTCAGCTATACATATGCTGTGAAGTTGAGGTTCCAATCTACATTGACTCTCGTATTTTCCACTTGGACTGTGTGGGATGTCATTATCTTTATAATATAATGTTAGTGGCTAACTGCTCTGGTTAGCTACATATCATTACTACACAGTTTTCAGTGTTAATTTGCAGCATCTAACAGTGAGGACATTGTTGGCATTCGTCGAGTTTGAATTTGAATTTAATTTGTAAGACCTTTAGGCAGCTTTGGCTCAAGCCTGACGAATGATGAATTCCACAATTTGGAAATGTATTTCCTCTCTTGGTAGAGCTTTATACTAGTAAAGGCAAGAAAAGTGCCTTCCAACCCGCCCCTCTCTTTTCTCTTTTGCAGGAGAGATAAAGGCTGATAATGCCGTTTGTTTCTACGTGGAAAGAATGTTTCTCTCTTTAATTTTGCCTCTTGGATGAGTGCGTGTCCCCACGAGTTTCCATTTAGAAATTAAAGAAAGAAAGAATGAAAAAAAAAAAAAAACAGGTTCTTATTTTGCACAGCTTCTGGCCTAGCTACAATCTTGAACAATGTTGAAAGAACAGTGAATCTAACATAAATTATGACACAACCACTGTTACCAGGTTCTCATCTTACACTTACTATCCCAGTTCTATTTATATAGTTTTGTTTTTATTCTTTCGTCTTTTTGTTCTGTTTGTTTTTTTGCGGTTCGTTCGTCTTGTGAAAGCAAGATATGAGTACAATGCTATGTCTACTGCGTAAGATATATTAAGTTGTTCTCGGCTCCCGTTTCATGTCTTCAGTCAGTAGTATGATCTTCTGTCTCTTTTCTAGTCTTTCGTTCTGTGTGTGTGTTTGAGAGAGAGAAAGAAAGGAAGAAAGAAAGAAAAAATTATGAGAGGAAAAAGAAGAAAAACAGTATGAAAGGCCGAAAGATGGCGAGAGTAAGATAAACAAAGTTTAAAGCAAACAAGTCTTTTTTTTTCCTGCTCAAATTAGTTATTGTTTTCACGTAATATGTGCAGAATTATCATTAGAATGAGTTTGTTGTATTTTCTTTTCGAAGTTTAATAACTTATTCTACGCATGCAATAATTTGGATTAGATAAAGAGTACCGGTAAGAAAATGTTGGTTCAGCACTTAAAAAGATGTATTGATTTCTTATCATTGTTTTTCTTTGGAATTTGCCGCCTCTTCCTACCAGAAAGAATGTATACGTAATTTTCAAGTGAATATTCTTCCTCGATAATTATCTAAATTGAAGATCTGAATTGAAAAAAACGTCCCAAGTCCACCGGAGGATATTTTTCAGGAGGAACGAAAAACAATCCAAGGTCTTCGTATGTTATTCTATTCAGCGAAAATTATTTTGTACTAAAAGAAACTGTTTCTGTGGTGGGTTTAGGATGTAATATTTATGCAGGTGGATTAGCCCTTGGAATATAGATGCAAAATGAACAAAACAAACAGAAAAAATGCAAATACGAAAAAAAGTGGACTTGGGATGTTTTGCCATTCAGGTCTTCAATTAGTGATAACTAACAACTTTTGAATTTTAGGCTCATTAAGTGTTTTTTTAATAAATACTGTGTAGAAAAGGAAACGCATTTATTGAGTCTCTCTTTAGAGGAATGCTTCAAGGAGGTCCTTATTCTACATGTCCCGCTGCTTTCGAATTGAATTCAAATTTACTTTAAGGCCTTTAGGCAACCATGGCTCAGGCCGTATGGATGATGATGGGATGAATTGGTGGAATGAAGAAAGTGGGAGGAAACGGGAGCACCCCGAGAAAACCCACGCACAACGTGTTTGTCCACCATAAAGCCCACATGGCATGAGCAGGGATCGATCCAACAACCCCTAGCACCAGAGGTGAGGGCTCTACCAACTGAGCCACCTTGGCCCCTCACTGCTTTCGAAAACATTCATATAATCGACTTGCTTGTGTCAGAACTAAATGCATTACTTTCGGGAGGTGATTCCTGACATCGAAAAAAAAAGTTCCTACAAACATAGATGAAATTCCGCTTCGTTTTGAAGATACAGTTTCCAACTTCCTAGAGCCAAAAGTCGACGCCTATAAAATTGGGAAGAAAATAAATAATTTTCAATAAATCAGAAACAATCCATTGAATGAAAATTTTGTTTCATCGAATTTCTTTCTAACAAGATGGTGGATATCAGGAGTGAAAGCACGATGTCACCGGGTTGTCAATGTTGCCAACCGGGAATAACGTTTAAAATTTTCCAGTAGCACCACGTCGTGTTATTGGTACCTCTGGTGATGATAAACAATATTACGTCAAGCACACACCACGGTGTTGTACACTATGATTAATACACGAGGTGAAATATTCTAGGAAAATAAGTAGCTTCTATAAAATCGCGAAAATCTTTAGTTTCCGGACATGTGGATAGAAAAGCTTGTGTACCTTGTATTGCAGTGAATTGTCCGTCGAAGATGTCCTACCACATGTCCGGAAACGAAACATTTTCTCCACCTTTTACTGCGTGACACAGTGGAGTGTACTAGTTTTTAAATGAACAGTATACAGTTAATTTTTCACCAAACTTTATTATTTTTTTTTATGTATGTGAATTTATACCATTTATATTACATTTAAAAAAATCACATGTTGAAGGTGATGTCCATCTTCCCTGATGTAGCTTTCAAGTCGAGAGGTGAAGCTGCCTCACACGCGTTCCACTGTCTCTTGATTGATCTGCAGCACCTTTCTACGAATAACTGTCTTCAGTTCTTGTAGTGAACGGGGTTTATCGACCTAAATTCTCTTCTTTGAGTACCCTTACAGAAAGAAGTCGCACATATTCAGGTCGGAAGATCGAGGAGGCCAAGGCACAACAAATGACCGCTGGCTCGCCGTTTGAATCGTAAATGAACATGCGATGTTGCACCGACCACGACCATATGATAACTGAAATGGCGACCCCGACGGAAGGATATGCTTACCCTCTATCCCGCCCACGTCAATCCCTTCTCGACTACAGTCCTATCAAAATTGAGTACCCTCTCCTGTGTCATCCTGTACAAAGTATGTACGAGTATTTTCTTAGGATATTTCATCATGTGTATTATTCATAGTTTGCAATACTTCGGTTTATGCTTTACCCCCAAACCTCATTTATCATCACCAGAATATGCAAAATATTTAATAATACGAGGAAGTGTCTTTTGAAAATTTTAAACGTTATCCCAGGTTGACAACACTGATAACCCGGTGACATCGTGTTTTCCTGGGGGTTACCAAGTGGCACAGGAAGATCTCTGACGTCACTACCGAGTCAGCATCAAAGAAAGAAGAGACTTAGGTGTTCATTTCTCTTCGCTGCTGTTGCTGCGGAGTTGCTCCCCTTAGCTGCGTCGCTCAGAAATACACAAAAGGGGCGTGGACAGAGAACGGGAAAAATGGCAACATCGTAACCTCACTTCCAATCTTCCCGCTATTCAAGATTTGTCTTTTGTCCCTTCACCCCACCAACCAAACCCTCGTAAACAGGACTTTAGGAGTTTTTTTTTTTTTTTACAATTCTACCAAGTTTCCGTAAATTATTCAATACACCTTATTATTTCTTAAAACGTTGAGAATCCAGAGCATGAATATAAGGATTCCTAGAAAAGTTTTGAGACAAAAGAATATTGTAGATAATTGCACAATAATTGTTTGCCTATTCCACTCAGGCATCGTAAGGCATTAGAAACTGCTCTCTGATTGGTTACTGAGCGTAAATGATGACACGTTTAGAAGATGAAATACAATACATGTAGAAAATTACCTCGTTCTTGTAGAAGTGGTTTTGCAAGGAAGGAACTTCACACGTGGATAAATAAATACTTTTACATAAAGATGAGATAGTAAACATAAATCTCTATGATATTAATAGTTTCTTCCGGTCTCAAAAGCTTTTCCCAGCGACCCTCCTATACTTGTAAAAATCGTTTCGTAATCATTATTATTGAAAGTCGAAACGGATTACGTTAGAGAACACAACTCTAGATGCGTCCTTGTGCCAGAACATCACCACAATGGGAAGATTGTTAAGAAAACAAAGAAGAGAAAAGATTAAGAAGGTAAAAAGATTTACTGTGGCGCTGGAGTTAGGAATGTAATACCGTACATGAATCGATTTGGTAGTCTCTTTTACCAGACGATAAGTCGACATAATTCTTAACACGAAAAAGATCTGTCTCGACAAGATGAAGAGAAAAGGCGACAAGTCATGAATAAGATTTTAGAGAAGCGTCGAGAGCGAGAGACGCACAAAAAAAAAAGCAGAAGAGAGAGGCAGAGAGTTAAAATGAGAGATTAATTGAAAAGCGGATTATTAAATGAAGAGAAGGAAGAAGAAGAAAAAAAGCACATAATGAAAAAAAGAAAGTTCATGAAATTAAAATGAAGCAGAAGGGGATTGGAGGAAGCTTTGATGGTGTTTAACAAAGGAAAATTTAAATGCAAAGTCATCTGCGGAATTGGTTTCTTGAGAACAATGAGATGCGAATTTATGCAACACAGCATTTAGCAAAAGAAATGTCTCTTTAAAATATCGCAGATGAAAGACCACCAACTGGCAAGAATTCATAATTTCTTTCCTCTTTAAAGTAAGCATAACCAGTAAAACGTATGACGAATGTGTCATAAAAAGGACTTAACAATAGGTATATGTACCACCCACGTAGAGGTAAACAGAGGTGTTTAATTAGCTATGCATTTTCTTAAATGATGACCCCATTGTATTGATGTTGTAATGTATGACCACCACACATGAAGAAGCCAATTTACAAAGTAGGTCCAAAACAGTAAATTAGATATTCTGATCCTTATGGCCTACATCGTTTTATGGAATGACATCTATATTGAAAGAAAATGTGGTTTTGCTTAGAAAACCTGTCACATTTGTTTTCGATAGTTTCAAGGTCCTTGTCAAAGTGGACGTATAGGGCTTCGATTTCCTATGGAGGCGCATTGAACGTGGTGGTTCGGGATCCAGTTAAAAATCAAATTGTGGGTCGCGTCCTAAGATCCTCTCATCTCCATCCTATGGAAGGCGATGACAAACCACTATCGGTTAATTTTGTTCACAGGTCTTTATATTATACTGAGCGCAACACCAATTATCATCACAATCGTGTTACATTGTGATAAGGTGGCCTAAAGTGACTGAGGTCAGTGTTGCCAACTAACAGAAACGACTTCTGGGTGAAATCATTTCAAAGAAAGCAAAATTCCGACAAGCATGGTAGACTTTAAAAAAAAATGGAATTCGCACTATTTTCTCATTTTTGCGTTGGTTGCGTTTATAGGCGTTTCTCTTTATTTATATTTGAATAGTTGTTGGGGCCGCGGTGGATCACCTCTGGCGCTTGGGTTCGTCGGTTGAAATCCTGCTCGTGCCATAGCCATGTGGGTTTTGTGGTGGACAGACACCATGTGCGTGGGTTTTCTCGCGGTACTCCCGTTTCCTCCCACTTTCTTCATTCCACCAATCATACCATCATCATCCAGCCGGCCTGAGACAAAGTTGCCTAAAGCTCTTAAAAATTAAATTAAAATATTCAAATACTTGTTTATTGCGTTTTCTAAGAGTGTTCCTAATTCCGACTTAAGGAGAAATAGTATCCGGACACCATTAAAGATACAAAACATTTTTGTACAATGGTCAATTTAGGTAATTTATGCATAAGATGGTTTTGTGTAATCCATCGTCTTTTTACGCAGAGTTTTGGTCGTTCTTTGTGGTGTGGTTACCCGGTAGTTTTCTAGAAATCAGCGTCTCTAAGCCATTTAGAAGTCGCGGCCGGCAAACAGGCCCAGAGTCAGGTGCAAATCAGTCCTATTTCACATTTCTCCGTTTCCCTCCCTCTTTCTAAAACTGAAACTTGGGACATAATAATATGAATAAACTCTTTGATTTCAAGCTGAACGGCAGTAGCTCAGTTGCTAGAGCGTTGGTTTTACAGGTTCTAAAATGATTCTGAACAGCACATCCCATCCTGACTGAGTTGTTTAGGGATTTTTCTCAGTCATACCAGGCAAATACTGGGCTGCCCAACTACTTTCCAACATCCTCTCCTCCTCAACCCGGCCTGAGCCTGAGATGCCTAAAAGCCATCATATAATAAATATTCAAACTCAGATTCTTTGATTTCAATTTTTGCTGACAGGAATTTTCTTTACTTGACTCAAAGGCCCAATACAAATAGTTGAAACATCAATCTCTTCTCCCTACGATGAACTTATGCCCCCGTTTCAACACCTGACTAAAGCAAATTGCACCGGCAGTAAACAGAAGTCTCTCCATTAATAGTTAGGTTCAATTTTTCAAGCAGACCCTCACCTCATTTTTTACTCTCTCTTAATTCCATTTTGCCCGTCTCCCAATGCAGGCTAGTGCCTAAACCAAACACAACCCTCCATTGTAGTATTTTTGCTCTATACGGAATGCATTCAATATGTGAAGCGCTATATCACCTAAACGAAAGCAGTCAGCGACCTCGGGTTACGTAGTGCTGTTTTCAGTCTTGTGAGGCTAGAATTTTCCCTTACAATATGTCTCAAGAGATGCTACGGGCCTCAGTTTAGTTGGTAGAACGCTCTCTAGCAGTACAGGATATCGAGTCAATATCGGCCCAGCGCCAACCTTGATCGATATTGGCCGTTACTGGTAATTTTGTACTACATGCATTCTACCCTTTTCAATTCGGTGACATTACAACCTTTCCATATATTATTTCTGTACTATTTGCGTTTCTGTGAAACTGGACCTCTCAATTTTTCACTATTTTCTTCAGCTTTACTTCCTATATACGTATACCAATGTGCAAATTGTTGCTAAAAGCTTTCTTTGTGGTATTTTTTTATTATTATTATTTTCTCTTCAGTACGTTATCATGTAACGATACATGACCTTACGAAATAGATAATTCCTCTTCAAAAATCTTATCAAGGAACTCGTGTAGCACGGATAATGTTAGAATGTAGTACACTGAATCGTCCATAGATGGCAGCAAATTCGCGAACATGGTTTGCCATCTCGCTGGGAAATTACGAACTACATGATCTCAAGGATATTCAATGTATGTGTTACGAGGCGGCGTTCGTGCAAGCTTTCTGTCTAAAGTTTATGATATAAATTTACTTGTGCTTGAGTTATATGTTGTGGATAAAGATGTACCAAGTTATTGGTGCGTGTTGAACATATTATTTATACCCGCTTCATTTTGTAGTCTACAATCTTTCAAACGAGCTACAAACCATTGTGATAGGATAATTAGAGGCTGTAAGGGAACCAGTCAAAGAACACACTAGACTTTCCTTGAAATCCTGCTGGTCGTGACAGCTTTTTCTCCAAAAGTTGCTGCTTTTGTAACTGTAAACAGTAGCCCTATTACAGATTCAAAGATACGAGATGTCTACGTTGCATTGATTTAAAGTTTTATTTCTATGGAAAAACTGACAACCTTCAAGTTTCATTAAAGATGTCTCTGCGATTACTCTTCCGGGCACAAGAATAAGTAAGAAGGAACCAGGGTCTTAGCTGAGGTACTACTCCGGCATTCGCCTGCCGAAACTGAGGAAATCCGCAAAACCTCAGGCAGAATGATCGGCAGCGGGACTCGAACTTCGATTTTGAGTCCGAGCTCCGCAATGTTACCGATTGTACCATGGGAACTTGGTGATAGTTGCTTGATAAAACTATATTCACTCAACACCGATGGAAGGTTTGTCGGATGTTTTCAAGACTTAGTTGTAACGTCACCACGGCTCTGTGGTTGAAAAATTTGTCTACATGAAAAGATATATTTTATTTCTTTCTGCTTACAAGCTTTACTGCGTAACTTCAAACGATTCTCCAACATGTAATTACATAATATCGCGTCGTGAGAAATTTTATATCACTTAATTGGACCGGGGATTACGTCTTTCCTTTGTATGCAGATACGTAAAATATTTATAGACTATGTAATTAAATTATCGGCTTTCTTGAAAGCGTCATTCGAGGACAATTTAAGGACAAATTATATTACACAAGTCTCACATCCAAATTCAAACACTCGTGTCTGACAGAAAATAAAATCTCTGGGTCAGAAGGTGATCAGATGTTAGTCACTGGTGTTCCTAGAAGATGATGGTCGCAAACTGGCTGAACCTTTGAATGGAATCAAATCCACAAATTTGGCATCCAGACCCAAATAAAATAAAATAAATATATTGGTGTTAGAACAGAGGTTTCATTTTGTGGTTGAAGAATGGCGAACAGGTCGGGTGTCAGATCATTAATTTGAAAACGCATTCTTGATTTACTTCGTTTTTTCTTGTTTATTCTGGGGATCACATTTTGGCTATTACGGAAATTTCACACTCACATACGATATCGTCAAAGTTCGCCTGCTCTACCGGGAAATACATATTTCAAAATTGTGCAACAGGTGCGTAAGGATTTTTATTACAGCACATTTTTTTAAAACATGTATGATTGCATAACAAACAGGAGTAAAGATGATATTTTAAGGTTTCAACGAACGTTTGGTTTGTTTATAAATGAGAAGAACTGTCGTTCCCCGCTAAGATAGCAGCGATTATGCATGTCAACTCTATTCACACGGAAAGGAGTCTTATTCATGCTTATTTCGAGTTACTTTTACTTTGGATATTTTTTTGAAATCCCCCATTTCGCTTAGGGAGTCCCTTGCGCACTCATTGCACAATTTCAGAATATACATTTTTGGATAAAGCAACTTCGAAGTCTTTGATGATACTATGCCGTATTACCTCTACTGTTAATGGTATTGGAAATATGGAAATCTAAAGATCATTTTTGCGCCACGCTTTTGCCAATCTGTAGCTCCGAAACCCGACGTAATTTTTACTTCGGTGACTAAGGCTTCTATACCCTTATTTTGTACGTATTACCATGCCTCTAATTTTCTCAATCGAATTTTGTACACCCTATATATATATATATATATATATATATATATATTAGAGTGTTTTGAGCATAATATTAAATCAGGTAAATTATAGAATCTTTAGAATAAATCAAAGGTGAAAATTAGCCCTTTTACACAGATGAAATATACGAAAATGCACAGTGCTTTATTCAAAATGTTATTTGTGTAAAAGACAATCATTTGCTTCGTGATGCATGAACATTATATCAGACATGCTTCTAATAATAACATAGGACCTCATGCTCATTGTGATTTACGGCTAATAGGAAAATTACAGCGAGAAGTAAAAACTTCCATAACGACATTACATGTGCAATTAACAAAGTTATTTTAACCATTATTCCCAAAGCAGAGAATTTGTAGATGTGAACACAGGATATGATCTCACCTGTTGTTTTTAAGATTTGTCACGATCAATCATAAAAATTAAGGAACTATTTGTCATATCGTACCTTTGAATTTTTAGCACAAGAGAAGTATTTCAGAAACGTGACTTTTAAGTGTTCTAATATTGAAAACAAGTGTTACGTACCATGTCCAAAAATTACGCACGTGTAAAGTAAAGAGAATGAACCAATGCTGTTTCCCATTTTCCTTCATCTCTTTCTGATGTAAATATCTCCACCAGTGTTCGATTTGTAGGAGGGGATGGTTGGTATTATCCCCCTCTAGGCATTTTTTTTCTGGTCCTTTCTACAGATATATACCTCTAAGTAAAGTGAAAACAACTGCCTTTGCACCAGAATAGAATATAAAGAGAGATAGAGACTCAAGTTTAAGTGCTCATACCGATCTTCGACTGGTGTTAGAAGATAAAATGGTACTAACCAGAGACTTCACAATGCAGATTTCAGAGGTACGTGTAAGAAGGGCTAATTCATATAAAATGCTCAAAACCACTCTAAGCTCAATTTAAAGAGGAGAGATCGTTTCTTAAGAATATCCCTATATTCAATAAACAGTAAAACTGTAACTTGTACTTTGTCAATTATCAAAGGTAGACAGTTCTCCCTTTAGCTAGTAAGATAAAGTCGAATTTAGTATGTGGCTCCATTTTACAGGTTGAAAACAAGCATCGGTAAGTGAGCACGAAATGCAAGAGAAGTGTACATTTTATTGCTATGTTTGGAGATGCTACATATGTCACTGTTTCGATTACGTATCCCCTGGCTAAGAATTATAGTAAAAACCCCGAGTTCAATTATATATGGAAGGAGGGGTAAGATGGGGTGTGATGTGGGGTTAGTTGAGATTATGTAAATCCCATATTGTGACTATCGTGTGTTATTCCTACAAGGTCATTATGATGATATAAACTAAATGTTACCAACAAAACACAGGTTAAAGGCATAAATATTAAATAAATTACACTATAGTCTTAACATAAGATAAAATTAATTGTGTGGGAAGTAACAGGACTATGGCTCACGAAGATTACAGTCTTAAGAGTTCGATATTTTATTTATTCTTTTTTGTTCGTGTTTCGGTATTACAAAATTGTCGTTTGCTTCCTCTGCCAACCAGACCCACCCACCCACCCACAAATAAATAAATAAACAATGCGTTAAAAGGTCGTGGGCATAGCCTATATCTTGTAGGCCTATAGAAGCCTGATGCCCATCTTGCCTCCAAGGTACTAACTTAGATTTCGCTCAGCAGTCTTTGGTGGGAAAAAATCTTTGGCAGTATTTCTACTTAAATAAATAACCTGAAAAACATTTAAAATCACTATTCACTTAACATTAATACTTCTTTTGGCGTCTTAAAAAAAATGAAAATTACATCAAAGAGCTACTCAAACATGTTCTCGTTCGTAGCACACTCAATCACCTTCTGCTGTCACTCGCGTCTTGTTGGAAGATGAATTAGTTGATATATTCACCACTGCTCTGTCGCATCCCCCATACATTCGGTAGATGCTATCCCATCGTACCCTGCCTAGTTCCCCTATATGCATGCTCCTCCATTGACTGACTGACATGTGACATATTGTAATATTCATTTTTTTTTAATTATCTGGAGATGAAAATAAAAAAATTGGATTCGAAACGTTCTCAAAAATAATATTGTCAGGGATAGAGTATTTCCATTATCTTGTTTTTGCTGTATGTTATCAAAGTCTATGGGTATTTCAATTTCTATTTGTTCGTGGTTAGCAGATCATTTTGTACCAGTGGACGACAGTAAAGTTAAAAATGGAGGACAACTGAGGATTGTTTTTTCTTCTAATGCAGGACAAGACAACTACGGCTACTTTTCATTTAAAATCCGATAAAGAAATACTAAAGAACAGAAGAATTCCTCACTTTTAAATTTTAGTTTTTACAGGGCAAGTTACCCACAATTTTACATTTTTATTGTATCTTCCTATCAGGTAATAAATTTTAATGAAATGGAAAGTAGTTACCAAATGATGTACCATTTGCTTGATATTTCCATAAAAATTATTAACATTAAGAATTTGGCTCATAGGATTACGAAAATGCCTAATTCCGAACTTTTAACCTGGTCACTAGAGAATGGAGGACATTTCAATATATTTAAAAAAGGAGAAGGGACAAGATGAAAAAGGAGGACGTCTGATAACCCTGACCTATTTATATTTTATTTAACTAGGATCATCTCCATACTGCACATTTTTAAAATAACTTATTTATTTTACCTTTTTTTATTTTAAGTAACAATAGGACAGCTCCGTTATAATTAAATAACTAACTAAAGTACCCTCCCCTTCCCCGTTGATGCAGGATGATCATAATATGTTGGCAACAATAATAGTCGTTACTACTACCACCACCACACTCTCATGTGGACATGGAATGAGCAGTTAGCGACCGGGACATTTGTCTACTATACTATATCGGCATTTACTGAGGAAAACAGTGGAAAACCTACTTCTCTTAACTTATGCTTTGTTGATGGGAGAGAGAAAGGCAAGGTAGCGGCTCTGGTCTTAATTTAGCATACCATTCCGACATTCGTTCAGTGTTTCTCCATTGGAATGAGACGAAGTGTCAGTTAGCATCAAAATTAAATGTAAGAAGTATTGATGTACCATATTGATAACAAATTTAATTATGTTATAAGAAGTTATTATTCCTTTATCCAAATCCTACACTATTAAAAATTTTCCGAAACATTCCTGGAGAAAGCTGGGAATCTTCAGTAGCTTGGCTAATGAAGAATATCCATCATACAGTTTTCAGGAATGCTGGGAGCAAAAGAGAGAACCAGCAGAAGCCTAAAAGAGATTTCAACACGGGTTGATCAATTAGAGGTCCAGTGTCGTACTTACTGCTCTAAACTGCCAGTTAAAAGAGAACAACACTTACAGAGTGTCAGAAGTACATTGCCTGAATCCCGAAGACATACACTAAGTTGGTCCCAATACTTATACCAAATTTTAATCATTTTTGTAATTGTCGATTAGGATTCGGAATTGTCTTGAAAATTGCATGCACAGCTACGATAAGAACTAGTTTTCTCATTCTGCGCATGTGCAGAGCTTAAACCTAAAAATATCTACCTATTCATATGAAAAATCTCTGGGTTTTTCATTGACTATTATGAAACAACATGAAATACTATTCTTTCCTGAAAATTCCTAGCAACATTTACCAAATTTTTAACAGTATATAGGTCTATATGTATAGTATGCTTTACACCCACCCTAATTTCGAAAGTCCCTTAAAAACCCTCCATAAGAAATAAGTAGCTATGTCCCTTGGTTAGAGCCAAGAACTTTAAACTTAAGTATACGCTACTAGCCCACCTCTGTGAATCGTGAATGAGTACATCAGTGAACGTTAATTGGGACAACAAAGTGAACTGAATTTAAATGAATATGACCGGATATACAGATTGCACCCCTCTCCCCTTCACCCCTCTTCCCTTCTCCTTTCATGCATATTTGCTTGCGACAGGCAGAGTGGAAAGACAAAAGAAAATTTTACGCAAGTTGGACAGAAGTCATGCATGCATATATTCAAACGACTAACACAATTTCATTGCAGCTGTTTTCGACAGAAGGAGATTATGGTGATTAAACGGAAGACTAAAAGAACTAAAAAAAAACCGGACGAACGGCGATCAGTGTTTATTTCAGAGGGTGACCGGGGAGTATTGCCCCCTCAGAGTACAAGAAACACTCCCGTGAAGAATTCTCAAGGGCTAACAATAACATCGCAACGTAATTTACCCGCAGAGAGAAACAACCCCCTCCTCCTCTGACGAGGTTTCTCTGAAAGATACTGACGTCACAGTCTGATGAGGATGATGGAACGGGAAAACCTGGACCTGGTATGGGTTATTTCGTTGCATTTTTGATTAGTTTCTTTGGACAGATTTTCTTTGTTCATGTCACACACAATGGATAACATAATAGGATAATTACATCTTGGCTGGGACCTTTTTTCTCACTTCAAGGCGTTCAAACTATCATTCAACTCTTTCAATTTCATCTTCTTCACTTCAGTTCCACTTGCACCTCCTCACAAATTGAGAATCCTAGCACTCACTCACTTTCCCTAGCTTTGAAAACCTCTCCCACCTACGCCTCGCTTTTCTTTATTTTTTTTATTGTCCCACTCCTCATTCCACCACGTCTGTGTATCATTCAATTTCTTTTCCCTGAATTTTAACGACCCATTGTTCTCAAGCTGTCTTGCGCGTTAGTAAGATAGTTTTTTCGTTTAAAGCTACTGAAATCCTCACCGAACGAGAAGGAAAATCAATGGCAAATCTTATTGGACAAGAAGATTAGTACTGTAAATGACCAGTACGTGTTCCGTCTGATGAGAAAATGCTGACTCAAAATAAGCTACTGCTGACAGATGACGCCATAATCGCGTCTTTTGTTTCTTTTTTTGTGTGTGCAATAAACAACAACAATAAATTGCTACATTCGTCTGAAAAACAAGATGGGACATACGTAATGACATAATGATTGGCACAGTTGCTTAGCGCACCGAAAAATAATGTAAAAAAAGAGACTGTAATGACGGCCATCTTGTACAGGAAGTAGAAGAGAACACGGGAAGGTTCAAAATTTAGGATTCTTCTCAGTTTATCCCCCCCCCCTTTTTTTACAT
>JAGDQP010021370.1:0-25110 GCA_022664845.1 Lepisma saccharinum
GAAACCTACAGTTAAGTATTCTGTGCTGTTATTCACGAAGTTACAGATCGTATTATTTGCTTCTGTGTCTCTCTCCTACATACTTGGAACATTTGTATCTCCTACTGAAAGCACATAATATCTTAATATGCAATTTGTAACTATAACATCGTTCGACATTTTGTAGAGAGAATTGAAATGCTCTTGCATATCTTGGAGATGCAAACATAAGTAGCTGTTGCAATTTGTAGTCATATTATGGAAATAGTTGGACCGTATCATGTTTGGAATAATTAGCCTTGGATCAGATGCCTCCCAACATGGAATAACCATTCCTGCAGCTAATAAGATCAGTCGATTTAGTACTAGCAGTTCTGAACGTTATGTTCGAAAACGTAACCAAAGGAGTACATCAATAAGACAGTTAGCACTGAAGAAGAATATAACGATGAAATGAAAGATAATGTTTTACAGAAATTCAAATAAACTACTCTAATACGTAAGGAACAGATGGAACTACTAACGGACAGTGGGAATATTTAGACCAATGATTATTTGATTAAGCAGAGGAACTAATAAGGTATCATGAAGCCAGAATAATTAAGAAAGATTAGATTATAGAAAAGCATTGTAGAGAGTTAGGTAAGAAAATAAAGACGGTTGTATGAGGTAAGACGATATTCAGGAAATTAAATAATAGACTCCTAACAGAAACAAGCATAGCAGGAGAAACTTAGATGAGAATGAATTGTAATTAAGAATATACTTTTATATGTTTTAATATGAAAGTACAGTATAATACTTATTTATCTAGAACAGATTGAAAAGATAGGCAAAGAGTTACAGTCGGCGTAAACAAGAATAACATCAACTCTGTTAGAATATGATCATTTTTGCAGAGAATGAGGCATGATTTTTCATTATATTAAAGGAACTACTCTGCATCTTTTGCGATGAGTATTGAATAAATTAAATGAAGCATATGCCCAAACAATGGTCTATGTGCCATGTTAAAAGATAGCACATATACTTTTGTTCCTGCATACGCCTCAAATATAAAGAAAACGAAAGAGGTGGTCGTTGATCACCACAAGCAAAATTAGAATAGAGAATGTAGAATAAGTATCCAGTTGCAAGTATTTTGGAAGTATTATAAACAAGAATATGACAGTAGAGAAAGAAATAAACGGTGAGAATAACAATGGCGAAAGATTCATTCACTTTAAAGGACTGATGAACTAACAGTTGCGAACATTATCGATTAAATGTTTGTGTGGAGTATTGGTCTATACGGAACCACAAGGTGGATTCTACGAAAGAATAGAGGAAGATGATTAAGGTTTACGAAATCTGGACATGGAAAATAATATAAAATAAACATTGGATACAGAAAATTCTTAGTAAGAGAGTACTGAATTGAATTGGCCAGAGACAACAATAAACAAGTTAAACTTCTTGTTTATTCTGGAGATAAAGGAGATAAAAATAACTTATCAGTATATCACTATGTAGACATTTTATAAAATGTGTTAGAATTGCATATGCGTTTGAAGGGAAAAAGGAAGAGAAAGAATATGAATTGCACTGTTTAACTATATTAAGATAAATCGTCTTCTGAGACTAAAAGGGAAGCGCAAAATGGGGACGAATTCAGAGAGCTTAACCTGGATCAAAAGACCTGACGCTTTCGGCACAAGACGAATGATAATGAGTTAAGTATCCTAATTATATTTATTACGCCGAATAAACAATATTAGCTTCAAGTCGTGTACGTTTTTCCAACTTTATACCGATATCTCATTTTTACTGGTATTTTCATTAATATCTTAGATATATTTCTCATCAAGCAAGCCAAGGAGACATTTTCGGAAAGTTATTTTGGAACACTTCAAGCCTAAAAAGACATACTGTTTCAGAAAAGATATTGGATTGGATAATCCAGAAAATATGGAGACTTTCGGTTACCTTTCAAATGTGTCTCTGGAGCTAAAGCTTCAGTGAGGATTGTCACTGAGTTCAGCTAGTTGTGAACCAGGTTAAATACTGCCAAAAGCCGTGGATAAAAACCTTGCACTGAATCTGCCAGTAGTTCAAACAAGATGAATTGTTAATTCTACACATGCATATTGCATATGTCACAGAAAATCAATAAATACTTTTTATTACATATATGCATACCATATTTTTTTAAAAAATGATGGACTGTATAGGACTTACGGTTTATTATGTCTTTCAACAAAACTGCCATCAGAGGCAGCTCTAAATCACTGTTTAAGTCCGTTATACGTATAATGAGTTTAGTGTCTTACGAATAATTCAATTTGCATTTGTCTCGTGTAAACCAGCAACATTACTCAACTATTGTATCCAGATTATGTTAGATATTTTGAAATATTTTTTTGGATTTTCATCCATAAGCACATTGTAAATTCATCTTTGAATATAAGTTCAATAGAATTTTGTAACTACACTTAAATATTTAAAGAAAACTAGACTAAATTTTACAATATTCTTGGGGAAAAGTTATTATGTCATATCTGGTAGGCGCAGATACATAAAAGTTGCCTCTATCGAAGGATCACGACCAATAAACATATATATGCACATATAGGTGTTCTCTAATTGGGTTCAAACGTTTTGTTCCAAAGTTCTCATTTTTCACGCTAATTTGCTATAATTTCTCGTAGCTGCCTAGGTCTAAATATTCAGCCGAAGCCAGTTTTTATCCGGTTTTGCTTTTGTTTTACAACTCTTGGGTACATTTTGAACAACACCACACTAATTACGTTACAGCTTCTGACATTTATGGCATTGAGATTTTGCATGGAAATATTTAAATTGTTTACAATTCATGTACATATGTGTACTGTGTTTTCAGATTCATTGTCATATAGTATTGTAGAGAATATTTTAAAATACAGTATTAAAATTGATGTTAACATACAGTATTAGTTACCATTGATGTTAAAACAACAATGCAAAGATATTTTTTCCCGCTTTTCTGAAGCTTCTAACTTGTAGTTCATTATTACACTTGATGTTAAATCTATTGGAAGCAAATAAAATTGCAGTAAATAAAATTTTATTGGTTTATATTTTATCCAAGTTGATGAAAACATATTTTTCTGGGAGGGCATTTTGAAACGCACTACACTAATTACAATACAATATTCCACGTACTACTTGAGGATTAACATTCTGTAAATTCCATTAAAATTGACGAATATGTTGAAGAAGTAACGAAACACCATATCAAGTTTCATATCTACACTTATTTAAGGATGCACGTCTTTATCCATAAATTAATATATTTTTTTTTTACTTGCTTATTCCTTTCAATCTAATATGTCTATAGTTCGGCTTCATTTGATGTCTTCAATGGTGTTAATAATTGAGACGTATAGGGAAACAAAAGTTTATGTGCTACATTATAAAATGAAACATAGAATGTTGTTCGCGCATACGCCTCGATTGTAATGTTAAAATCTTACAGATGTGATGTATGATTCCACTTATTTTATTGAGTCAATCGAATACACTTATTCTTAATGGAACATGAATCATTCGAGTATAAACTTGCGTTAAAAGTTTCTATAGTTGAATATGTTAACTTGAACAGATAATCCTCAACAAGGAATCTAATTTACTAGTTGTCTCTCTATATAAAGATAAAATGAATAGAATGGGCAGCAAAAGCACTATGGCTTACGCCCTTCCCAAACTCTTTACATATGTTACATTCAGTGTTCTATTCTCAAGAAACAGTAATATAGATTTTGCATTGAAATTTACAGATTTTCTAATTTTTATCAGACAGGTGTTGTAACACTTACAAATTATTTTAATTGTATCATTTGAATATCATAATATATAATCTTCAGCTAAATCTACTACAAAAGTAATCCAAGATGTGTTCAAATTTATATATTATCTTTGATACGGAATGCTCTTGTACAAATTCTTCAGATAGCTCTGTTTTTACTTCATGACACTGCATGTCTTATAAAAATTTTTATCACAATTTGTATGTTATCACAATTTTTATTCCTTTCAATACTGATTTCGTTTTTTTATACTTATCGTTAACATATTTAGTAACATTTCTAATCTTATTTTCTTACCTCTATAGTTTTGCGTAATATTGTTATATATTGTATTTCAACGTCGTGTTTAAGAATTGTACACCGTTGCACTCTGCAAAACCTACATTAACTGAAGATAGAATTCAGTTACGTGTATGAGTTATATCAAATAATATGGATTTTACACCGATTATATACATACTTAGATATGAATTTGAGACAGGTAAATATTTTTAATTAGATTATTGGAATAGAAACTGTGTAGTTTTATGTCTTCACGCAGGTGAAGACCTACATACCTCGGCAGTTTCACCTAGACTAAAGAAATGCACATGGAGAGAGGGAGAACAAGGTTAAGAAAGAAAGTGAGTGAGACAGAGAGAGCGGGCAAGAGAGAGAAAGAGAGAGAGAGCTGATATGGTGAAACACGAAAGAATATAATTTGGTAAACTTTATGGAAGATCAATTAAAATGGAACCACCTCGTTTAGCTCTTTTCACAGGAAATTATTAAATTCATACATCAGTGAAACACTCTAAAGAACGTTTTCTTGTTTTAACGTAAGCTTGATAACTCTCGTTTCCATAATAGCGCTTTCTAATCGTCTCTGGTTGTTAATAGTTACAGAAACAACATGTAAGATCTATGTCTGTATTTACAAAGGCAAAAGAAGCAATGACATGAACACAGATGGAACCATTACAGTTATTGTTTTTTAGAGGTGCGTGTGAGCGTGTGTGTTTGTGGGTGATATACTGAGCAAGTTCTTAAGAATGCATATACATTGAATAACAACCTGCTTCCTGAAGTGTGCGATCTTAAGCCGGAAAACGGAAGTCACGTGATCTCCATTTGACTTGCGCCTAAAAGTCACGTAAACCTTCTTAATAGCTGTGATGTGGAGATCGAAAGAAAATACCAGATCGCTGTATCTTATACTTCGGAATGAAAGTTTGTGCACGAACTTTTGTTTCATTTAAATAGATCAATTGAGGAGTTCTACAGATGAGGAGCTTATATACTAAATGATTGTTCCTAGAAAAACGAAAGTTGTGACGCTTACTTATATTCCGAATACGCTTTCAATTTAAAATTCATTAAAATATATTAAGAACGAACAATATTCATAATCTAAAAGCTCTGTTGCTACATACTTTGCTGTATACCTTCATCAGCGTGCGCGGTAGCGCACGCAGTCAAGGTTCTAGTATACCCGACGTGCGGTGTCAAATAGCTTTACACGAAACACTAAAAACACCGAACAAGAGTTAAATTACCATTTTCAAGACATCACTGCTTACTTACTAATTACCCCAGAAAAATCAAATTACCAGTGTTCACTAGTAAGGGTTCATTGGGTTATAAGCTTCCAAATTAGTTTTGTTTGTGTAATAGCCAGTCACTCACTGACATAAATGTTTGACATGTTCACGACCAGCTAGAATTACAAAACTTTACACATGCTTATGAGGTTACTTGTAAACCTCCAGAAAAGTCCAAAATCTGGGCTAACATACCAATAAATCCCACCAACCCACAATTTCGTACCTTACAGTATTACTGAACTTTAGATACATCCATAATGCAATGTAGTCCGCTACTTCAAAGACGCGTCTCTGTCGAAGATTTGTACGACTGATGATGAAGTCTCCGAAAGAAACGTGACTCCAGTAAGAAAATGTTGTTGTAGAAGACACTTTGTGCACTTTAATGGGTTTTGAGCACTCTATCCTTGACGAGAGACGTATATGCATAAACGTACAGTAGTAAGTCAGGGAAGTAGTTAATATTAGGGAGTATTTCATACCTCAGTTCACTCCTCTAATGTTTCATATTTTTTCCTACGTGGTATTCACCATTGTCTACTAAGAATAGAAGATCCGTTTTATTGACCTACAAACCCTGGTTGTTACATAAACGTCGATGCATTTTGTTAATTTCTAATGCGTACGTGACAGCGATAAAAGTTTCGCCTAAAAGAAAGAAATTGTAACTGACTATACCTATCGCTGTTTACCACATATAAGCAAAAAATCTTGAGGTGTCAATTTTGGTTTTGGAAAGTGCTTTGGGTTTTCACAAATGTCCAACAACTCACTGCCCACTTCGCTTGCTGTTATGATGCATCAGATGTTTTTGATTACACGCCAGAATAAGATCGAATAGGAGCATACTGTTGTTACGAACCAACAGGTTCTTCCAGACGTCCACCCACTACTGTTAGGAAATGCTTCGTCAGTTCATACTGCATACAGTTGTTTATCTTTTCACTTACCTTCTTTGCTGTGCATGGTAGGAAATATTTGAACATGAAACGTTGAACTATCGGGGAAGATATCTGATGATGATGCGTGAACTTTCCACCACACATGCTATTCATGTCGTTATTCACTTTTGACATGCATCTCTTACCAGCTTCATCTGAGAGATTATGACACTCTTAATGACAATGTTCAACTCATTAAAGTACTGTTTGTTATTAGATTTAATCTAGGACTCATGCCATCACCTATATACAATACGTTTCTCCCGACGTATGTCCTACTTTAAATTTAAGGGCAACAAAATTACTTGTAAATCATAACTTGCAAAATATTGCACGATTTGCTGTAAAGCGTCCTAACACCAACATACACACTTAATTTGGAGTAAAACGGTCTATTGCTGTGACCTTCAACGGTTATTACTGAAGGTTCCATCGGTCTTATACAATAAGAGACACAGAAAATTGAATTGGACCATTATGCATTCCTGGTATTTATTTCCGAACAAACTTTGCATTTGTCCAACCTAATCGACGGAGTAAGATTATTAGTAAACATAAAATAACTATTACGTAAGTTGTTTTGCCTAAGCACAACAATAACAACAAAGCATTGGGTTGCAGATAACAATTAAATTTATTCAAATTATACAACTATACAAGTTTACATCCAATTTCTTCTACTTATACAACTTTAATACTACCTGTATAATAACACACTATAAAACCCTTTCGGGGTAAAGGGAAAAATGACGCAAGAATTCTACTCACAAGAGAAGTGATGTCCATTTTGCGAGTGATTTTCTTTGTGTTACTATGGAGATGTGTAATAAAATTCTTTGTAATAAAATTAAGAGATTTAGTATCCTCCTTCCGCCACAGTGACACAAAAAAATAACTCGCAAAATGGATATCACTTATTTTGTGAGTAGAATTCTTGCGGCACTCTTCCCTTTACCCCGATGGCTTTTTTATATAACTTATTTTGTAAGGCTTTCAATTAAAAAGGTGCATAGTCTTCATACCAAAGGTCGATTTTGCACCATGGTAGGCTCCGTATCTCAAAAACGGAACTCTTATGAACAGATAAGCATTTTGATAACCCCAGCTCGTTAGCACTTGCAATTGACCTTGAAGACCCATCCATCCATTTGGGGCTAAAAAAAGACATATATTATGACAAACTTTGCGATTATTTGTGAAACTTTTGTGATTCGGATAAAAGAAGCCATAACTTATGAAACCCTTAACTGATTTTGACGTGTGATAGGTATTGAAGCGTAGATTAAGATTCCGGAAGATTCGGTCCCATATATGGTCTCATGGGGTCAGTGCGATAATCAGAATGTGAAATTTTAGATTTTATTTTCGCACCGTTTTAGGATGTACCAAAGAGTTCCTACCGACACAAATATTTTTTTCTGTGTCTTAGTATGGCAAAGAGCTTTCAAATGCAACTTCAAGCATCAAAATCGGGCTTATAGTTCGCTAGATCCGAAACTAGCTGTATATATTTGAGTGCCACTAACAGACTCATGTGTCAGTATCACATGCAGACCAACCGTTTTCCATGATAATATATCTCTATAATATATTAAAGTATTTGCCTATATCCCAGGCAGATAAGCTCACTAAAATGGTTCCCTATATTTCCCATTTTCATTTCGTTCTATCCTTTTCTTTTTCTTCTGTTTTGTCCAAATTCAACACATTGATCTGAATCTGGTTCTTTATGTTAAAACACTAAAATAGTAGTTTGACAAGCAATTTGAATTAAAGCAATGAAAAGAGCATTGTTTAAATCAGAATGCTAACCAGTAGTCGGTAACAAGTAACAAGTAATAAAACCTAAAAATTGAAAATACACAGAAATTAAATGTCGTAGAAAAAATTCCAATTATTAAAACTTGTAAAGAGTGTTCACAATTTCAAGAAGTTATTAGAACAAAGTAGTTGCTGTAACAATTTCCACCATTTCCCTCCTTTTTTACAATTTTACATTATTTGATATTTCTCTCAGTACGTACACAAAACCATGATAAGAAGAATGCATATTGATATTGCACTGTTATATTCTTGTACAGTCACTTACAAAAGCAAATGGAGGTTGGATGTATAAGACATAGAAGTGTTTTCCTCCAGGATAATTTCTTCACTGTACCAATAATAGATGAACAACAAACATGACGGTACAAATATGCGCCAAAACATGAAATGCCAGGATATTTATCCATTTGGAGGATGACAGTTTGAACCCTTCAGCATCATTCAGAGAACCACGAGATAGATAGGCAGGCATTACATTCACATTAAATTGTAAGAGATAGGAATTAAATCAAAGTAAAGGCAAATAATAATATGGACATCATGCAGGAATCGTCATTTTGTATTTTAACAAAATTTGTCTTGTTCAAACACATACATACACACACAGGGGGCTGGGGTGAGAGAAACAAAAGCAAGAGAGCAAGAAGGCATGGAAGAAGACGGAAAAAGAGCGAGAAAAGAGAGAAGGAAGGAAGAAAGAGGTAAAGAAAAACAGTGGAAGACATTGAAATAAATGACATTTTAACGCTTCAGGATACAGTCTGCGTCTTTCCCCATGCTCACTCTCTCTCTGTCTTCTTTTTTCACTCTTTCAGTAGCAATCGCGAACATCACTTACAGTGCTTAATCCTCTGAAGAAACTAATTTGAAATCCAGGCAGGGAATCGAGCCAAGAACCCTCAGAATGAGAGTCTCACACGCTGATCACTTAGTAATACAGACCATAATACATGTGTTGTTAAATCAGCCATTAAACTCGCTACTGTCATCAAGTTACGCCGTATACGCTCTGATTAATCTTACACATTAACGTATACCTTCTGCTACGATGCGTATACCATTTACTTTCTCTTCGTTTATTTATTTAATTAATTTACCTGCTCCGATAAAATACTACGGTCAAATACTTTTATTTCCACTTGTCTGATAACAAAATATTGAGAAGAGGAAAAGGATATAACTGCAGGATGTCGATCAGTATATTATTGGGATATATTCACCACAATAATACTTTTGCAGAAATGTGCATAATGTATATAGTCAATTTGAGCAGATATTTTGTGTGCAGGTCTTGAGTAATATGACATTTGACTTACGTTTTCAAAAGTAAGGTAGAAGTTTGACTTTTCGACATATGGAGTAATTCCCAGTATACTGAATAGATTTATAAAGGGTGGAACATGCAATTTGTATAATTTCCATTTTTCTTAAATATAAAATAATATTTAAATCCTACATACATGTAATATTTCTCTCCTACCATAAACATCATATAAGTACCCAATTTTTCATTTGTTTATTCATGATTTTGTTCGGTTTTGAATCTGGGATTTTGCTCTCTATTAAAAAGCATTCTGCACCTTTATTCACAAAACTCATCCAAAATCTTTTGATGATCGTGAAGGCAGATTACGTGAAATGGTGAGGAAATCTGTCTCTATTTCTTAAGAAAAACAGTGGATGATGTACCAATACGTTTACAGAAATGTATTTACAATGCTTGTGCTTATGATGAATTTTAATGAATGGTAACAAATGTTCTTAAATTTTAATGATGAGACCATTACTAAACTGCTATGCATAATATACAGGATTTATTTGACTATAGGTATTGTAATATCGGTATATTATGAAGCCCAGAAATAGCCTCAGAAATTTCAATACCAAAAAATCTAGGCTTAGTTGAGGTTAAAGTGGTCACTTGCGTTAAGTAGTTGAATGGGGAAACTTGGCGTTCCTTAATATTACGAGATTATCTGTCATACACAGATCTTTTCTGCACAGCAAACTCTCAGCATGTTTTCTCCTTCAAAATGTAATTTAGATGAAAGATAGATTACTTTGTTCAGTTCATCGCATATATACACAAGGCATTGGCCATTTTTAGATGTTAAAAATCGTTATTTTTATTTTTCTTAATTGTTTTGCCGTACATTTTATCCTCTTTCTATGTCATCTTGATGAAATAGTAACCATGGAAAATTATAATGGTAAAAGATGGATATTACCATTATGGATATCATAAAGAGGATCATTATGGATATTACCTTTAAACTACAATGAATGTGTTAAACTGTATTTCTACATCTCGCCAATTTTGTGGAAAGTAATATAAATCTGTTATACATATTTCTGCTGATATTACCTAAGGTTTTGGTCATGAACGATCTAGCACGAATACATTAAATGTTGAATTTATGTTTTTTTCTGAACTTGAATTTCAATTATTTCTCCAGTTCTTGGTGTCCCATGCAAACAATTTCCTTTTAAATATGCTAGAGTAAGCTAAGGAAATTTATCTTAAAACATTAAACAAAGATTAAAGAAAACAATCCTTCTGGTCAAATGATTAGAATTGCTAACATTTAAAAAAAGTCAGTTGGCAAGAGCGGGCTTTGGTACGGCTCGCGCCTGCCACTAGTCCTGAGGTTCTCTAGGTCTTCGTTTGTCTCGTCTTCTCGACCTTCAGCAGAGCTCATGAGAGCTATGTTCTGCATTTCCTTTCTTTTCACTGCTTAACGACGAAGTTCACCTCTTAGACGTAATTATCTGGATCCCCAAGACGTTAAAAAGGCCATAAATGGAACGGTTTTTCAATAACAATTTGAACTATTACTCCAGAATATAAATAGTGAAGAGAAGTTGCTTATTATCCCATTGTTTTTATAAATTTGTTAGTAAAACATTGTGATTCGGAAGAACATAATCTTCTCAGTTAAGAATACAATTTGAAATAATTCCCTTTGAAGGCAAGCGGAAATGTTATTAAACTTTTTCACGTTAAAGGCGTGACCAACAATTGAGATTTGTAGCATTTCGTGTAAAGTTTAAAAGGGTAAACAGATTGTTTGAAAGTATAGTTAAGTTAAAGACAAGTATAGTTTAAAATAATAACATATGGATAAGAAAAAGCGTTTTTCGGATGACAAGGAATAAGGGCGTAATTAACAATTACCTCTACATAACAACAACATATTTACGTCTCTCTCGCTAGAAGTATGTCATTACTATCTACGTGGCTCTACCTCAAAGAGAAAACAAGATTTCGTTGTGTGGCTGAAGTACATTTCATCCAAGGAAAAGCTTTATATCTCCAATGCATTTCAATCACTTGTGAACCACCTTATAGAAATATTAGAAAATGTTATTCGACCTTGACGGATTGTTTTCTGAGTGCACTGTCATCCGATTTGTATGCTAGTTGTGAAAGTACGTATCTGTTATGTTTCAACCAATCATGCTTTTCTGCTGAATCCTTCATTCTCAATATACTACATCCTTCTTTATGCACGCATATACTCAGTAAAATCAAAACTCAGATCAGACTATCCAAAAGAGAGTTTGCAGATAAAATGTGCTGATGAGAGGCTGTAAAGTTCATGCAAAAAATAACAGTTTTCAAGATTTTCTTCCATCCAAAGTTTTATTTTAACTGAAGATACTATCCTTCTTCTTAACTTCCTTTCTGTATTATTACAAACGTTCATGTGCATGTGTATTAGGACGAGAAAACTGTTTACTATCGATTACCTCTTATTTTATTCAGTCTTCTGAACGTATTTCTTCCACATTCAAGCTTCCGATAGTATGTACAGATTTAATAATTTATTATTCATCTCCTTGCGTGCCTCTTACTTTTCTCTCAATTTTATTCATATTTCTTTTGTTTGTATTTTACGTTTTCTTATTTGGTACGAATATGTAAGATATGACTGACGTTGAAATGAAACAAAACTAAAAAATATTGCGAGAAGCAAAAATAATAGATGAAAACTACTAACATAACTTAATATGGAACTTTAGAGTATCTTGCATAGCTAATACTCCCATCTGTAAATAATAGAGTTACTTCGAAATACATTCAAACTACATAATTTACATGTTTGCACATAGTTTCCCCAAGTGTTGAAAGTATGTACAAGTGATGATGCCGTGAGTTTATAATATTTTTCTGAAGGTAACTTTCAAACATCTTGTGCCCTATGTTTATCGCGAATATTTTAGTCGTCCACTTGCAAAACCTGTTAAACGAATCATAAACGGAACGGAGAAAATTGGAGAAAACATTTTACGCCTGAATCACTCAATGGGTATCTGTTTTTTTTCGTCTTTAATTCCGTAAATTGTTCCTGAGTCGATTGTTAAAATCAGTACAATTTCAATTAAACCGTTCTTTTTATTTTTTAAAATAGTTTTTACTTAACAGGTTTTGCAAGTGTAAAGCAAATTAGACAGGTTTTGCTGGTGGACGTCCGGCCACCTTTTGGACGTACCCACTTGAATATGGATATTACACTTTCAAAAGATATTAAATTAATGTTTGCAATATTGGCAACCGAAAGCTTGAATCTTCTCACAGGGCCATTGCTAATAAAATTTGATAATTATGCATAAAAATAATGAAAAATCAAAGTTTTGGTACATTATTGTTATTAAATTTACAAGTAACTTAGAACACATAATGTGAGTGAATCACGTACATAGCAACAACATGCTGGCATCTGAAACGAAAACAAAAAATTCTAACAAACAAACAATGCATACATATGCATGAACTAAAAAATGATTGAAAAGTTCATGCATCGATGTTACCAAACATTACGGCATTTCGTACATATTATGACATTTCGATATCCTCTTCATGTAACAGTTCAAAAACAATATTGTTTGCTTTCGCAGGATCAACATCTATAAACTGAGACTCGATGACTGCAATTTCAATATTATTTGTACTGTTTGCATTGCCACTCATTTTAAACAACTAATATTTTACCAGCGTAACATCACAGTTCCTACACACAGTTCGGTTACGGTTAACTTCAACAAAGTCAAGCAAATAAACAACGCACTGTTGGTTATAGCCACAGGGCAGTTGAAAGCAGTGTTGACAATATCATTGCGTGAAAATTAAAGCTGCCGATATAAACTATAGGGTGAGGGAAAGGCACAAAATTGTCTTTACATCCCCTCAATGTCAAGCTTAGAGATTTTAACAGGTTGTGCAAGTGTATTGTTCAGGGCAGCCATCTTGCGATTACTATTTAGCTAGCTTTGCAAGTGAAATTTTTTAACAGGTTTTGTTTGTGTTGTCATAGCAAATTTGACAGGTTTTGCTAGTGGACGTGACATTCTCATTACATTTTTAAACGCTTTTAGATCGTGTTGCTCCTGGCTAACTTCAAATCTTCGAAGAAGACACTGAGAAAATTCAAACGATCATTGTAACTTGATTTTTTTTTTCAAAAATTGTCGTTTAACAGGTTTTGCTAGTGGATGACGCATTTACTATACACACTTTCTTGTACTCACTTTCCTCACTATATACCTACCAAAATAATGCTTACTCACTTTTGAATGGGAGCTCTTGAATCTATAATTTAAAAAAAAAACATGATACTAGTACTGTGGCTTCGTAGCCTGGTCAGTTATTAACTAGCACCGAGAGGATTCGAACAAAATCAGAACAACTGATAAATGCAATATCCTTTTTTAAAAAACGGGCTGTTCACATCCAAGTTTTCGATGTGATGTTGCGAAGTGTTCACACAAAATATTCATAAAAAAACTATAAAGAAATCTTCATCTTTAGGAGATAGAAGCTGTGTTTGCTTTTACAAGTGTGTATTACGCTCGACACTCACAAGTCATCCTAGTATCAGTGGAAAGAGTCAATCTGATCTTACGCTCGAGAATGATTAATTAACACACTTTTAAATAAATAGGCTATTTCAGAAAAGATGCAGAGCAATATCTCAGGAGAGAATTCTCTGTAGCACAAAAATGATAATTGATTACCGTTCATCTTCAAATCCATCACAATTAAATGGTTTTGTATTTAATCCTTTCTATTCAGCACTTCTTAATCATACCTCTTCCTCAAATTCACTATTTGTTTAGGTAAAACTTTGATAGTAATTTGATAAGTCGACACGACTTTAACCGTTCTATGTTGAGATATTATTTAATTTTTGACGACGCCAAACAGACCTTTTGCGCCTGTAGTTTCAAAATTATACATTTGTCGCAAAGATAGACACCATCAATATTCGTCGTTTTACTATAAGGCGTTCATTCTAGATATCTCAGTTTACTTTTTAAAATTTCCTGAGCCTGTATTTTAGTTGTTTGTTCAATCATTTAAAAAAAACAATGTATCTCCCAAAACAAGTAAACAGACCTCAAAATGCACTGAAAGGTAAGAAATAATAAATATATCTTGCTTGCTAAGTATATTTCAAACTTCGTTGAAGTTGGAATGATGAGGTAGATTAAGATCTAATGGTCTAATGTGGTTCTCAAATATTTTTGAACTTGCATCACGTTGTTTCTCCGTATGTGATATTATGTAACAACGGTATAATAGGTGGCAGACTTATCCTAAAGACATTCACGATGTTGATTATCCGAAACGTAGTTCGTAAAATGTCTGAAGAGCTACCGAAGCCTGTTTAAAGGTATATCAAATCGTCAATACTCAAGTGGAAATTCTAGTAACGTTCTAACAATGTTGTTACCTTAAACGTTGTTTATGTAATAACAAACTTTCGATAGCTTTAACCCAAATTTAGTTAAACATTTCAAAGAGAAACATCTTTTAGTTCTGATTGATTTTTTTATTCTGACATGACCGCCACGCAACTTTAAGGTAGGCTAGGGCCCGGAGCACAACATTCCAGAGTGGCTGGTCCAAATTTTGATACTAGGGCTGATGACAAAATCTTGTAATCAGTACAGTGGAAGTAAGATAGAGCTATGGAAGAAGGTCGGCACCAAGGCAATGGAAACCAGTAGTATATCTGCGGTACAAATTCTACCTCGGATACCAACTGGAGTGTACCTTGGATCATCTTTTATTAGTAAGTCCAGTTTATTACAAGACGGCGCGGCGTGCTGGATTAGGACGACAATGGCAATTCCTTGTAATGTTTAAGGTTTAAAGCTATATTAGTCACTAATACGGTATTAAGTTCTTTAACTATCCTGTTGGTTAGTTTCTAGTTTTTAGTTCTCTTTGAGTGCGTCTTATCTTTTCCAAAGTTTACTTTACTTCCTTTATTACTTTTAGTGCAGTTTGTTTACAATTTGGTTTGAATGGGTTTAATCGTATTAACTTCAAGGGTTCGTTGCTAGCTAATTCCAAGATTTTCTCTCTGTTCTATTTTTTTATTGGTAAAGGACCTGCCTTATTTTCACGTTTGTAGATCAATACTGATTGTCTTTCTTTGTAAGGCCAGAGACCACCACGATTATAAATATTCGGTTACCTCAATTTTCATGAATGTTTCTCTTCCTTGAAGTGAAAGACTAATCGTGCAGTAAATGCTAAATATTTTGGTAACCCTTTCTTCTCTATCTGCTTATCTCTCTTCCGTTATATCAAACATTTCGTATCATTATCCATCTTTCTTCTTCACCCTTGCTTATAAATTAGTCTTATAAAGATTAACGTCATGCTAGCAAATCGTACAGCTACTGTTAAAATTATCAAAGTAATTTGATCCCCTCTTTGCTTACCCTATTCCTGCTCCCTCTTTCCACTACTTCATCACGATCATCATTATCTAAATCCTTCCCCCCTCAGCAACTCACTTTCAATTCCCTAACAGTTGTTCCTGGCTTATTTATCTGTTCTGAGTATCCTCGTCTCCTTCAGCACAAGCATTGAAATTTGGAAAGCAAAACTAAACGCTAATCCCCAGAATTTTGTACAATGAACGCTTATTTTCCGAGACTATCCACAAGGAAAGGTTTCAGTTCAAAACCTGAATTAAATTGAAGTGACATTAACCAACCTACTTAGTCCCAGCTAGATGCGACAAATCGTTTCCATAATAACATTTTCTTGCTTAGAAGAAATTTATACTGCGAAGTGAAAGATGCATTTGATTCTAGTTCCCGTGATGTACCTGTGGTCTACTTAATTTCCTGCCTTTATTTTTACTTCGTTTCGTCCTTTCAGCACATCTTTGGAAGCTATGACATGTAGCGGTGTATTCCATACATCGTTTCGGCCAATTCATCTTTTCCAAATAATTTGTAGTATAGGTGGTCTGACCTATATATATCTTTTTGTAATTATAACCACTATACTCTGAAGAGTCTGGGTAGAAATCTCTTTGAAAAGTGTATGAACTCCAGTAAAAAGTGTATGAAAACATCATAAGACGTGATAGCACCAAAAATGGTGAAAATGTTGCTTCAAATGGGGCAAATTGTGTCCTTTACTGGTGTTTTGTTCGAAAACACCATTTACCGGTATGTTTGAACACCTTTTTGAGAGTAATGCGGCACTACATTTTAGTATATGTGACATGTTGGGCAATATTTGTTTGTTAACAGTGTTCCGCTATGTCTTTAATAAAGTATCGCGGATCCCCTAAAAGGTCGCCGACCCTTTATTTAGAAACAAAACGAAGTATATTATGTTAGTAGGAAATTTATTATGTTAATTCATATGTTATACAATGACTCGTTGGATGTATTATTTATTTACATTTGGCGTGACTTGGTGAAGTGTTAATGAAATATGCTGCATGTCAATAAAGTATTTTGGTCATTGACTCTAGTTATACGACGTTAAATATATGTCAAGTGACGTCCCTTTTCTTCTTCCCGATGTGTAAAAGGCTAAAATGTGCTGCGGAAACAAGGAGGGATATCAATGAGATCAGATGAAGGGGACACTTAGGCGCCCTTGTAAAATGTGCCCTTGCACTCACAATTCTCCTTGTTTCTACATCATATTGAGAACTGCATCCCAAATCAGGTAACACTAGCAATTGAAGTATATTGGGAACTATTCCAATATAATAATTTGATGACACTTGTTCAGTATTTAATGTTCAATGCTTGATATACTCTAAATCAACCTAACCCCAGAAATATATTAGGGTCTATTTTGAAGGTCTCGCCTGTTGTGGCAGAACAAAACCTGGAAAATCAATAGATGACTAATATTCGAACCCTCGTACTCACCATTGCCGTTCTTGGTGTTACTTTAGCTTACATCGGGCGTTATTTTTTCCAAAAGAATGAGTCACATGTTCATGAATCGGAGTCACATTAATGATTCTACTTACTAACATCTTAATGCCCAAGAGTAGAGAGCGTAGTTTCGTCTGTTCGATCCCTGCTCATGCAATGTTGGCTTTCTGGTGGAGAAACAGCATGTGCGTGGGTTTTCTTGGAGTTCTCCTACTTTCTTCATTCCACCAATTCACCTCATCATCATCCATCCGGCCTGAGTCAAATGTTGCCTAAAGGATTCAAAAATAAATTATCAAAAATCAGATTGTATATCAAGTATGCGATAGCTTATTTATTATTGATATTCATAATACGCTATCCGGACATTCCATATTTAACCTTAAATGGAGCAGTCACAGGTTCAAATACTGGTAATTCGTTAAATCGGAAAAGACGACGTATACTATAGATGCGTCTCATTCCGAAGTACGAGCCTCAACTAGGCGTACTGGGTTTGCGAGTTCAATAAAAAGGAGGCTGAGGATTGTGCTTTTCATGTTATTTACTAAAGTGTTTCATTAAGAATTTGGATTTATTTATGGCCTTCTTGCATCTCTGGCTCAGGAAGGATTTTTCTTAAAAGAAGAGGTTAGTGTAATCTCAAAATTTCAAGTTTGGAATGGGCGTAAGCCATAGTGTTGTCACCGCCAATAAAATTAATTTTATCTTATTTTTTATTTTTATCAAAACTTCAAAATAATGTAAATGCAGGTTTCGTAAAGTTGTTTCACATTAAAATGAGATAACGCCAACCAAGGGCGCCCATGTTGTGATTTTCAGTTGGGAAAAGAATAAAGTGACGAAAGGTCACCTTTTCGAAAAATCACCAAATCTAGTAAAAATCACTAAAGAGTTTCATCCAAAACGCATAACTCGCGAGTTCATATCCTCGTAGACAGTTCCAGGATGAATCATTAAATAACTTGCAAATTACAATTTTCTTTGGCTAGGGGAGCGAGGGCTCTCCTTTGCCCCCTAAAAGGCGCCCTGAGGCCAATCTGGGCATAACTAACCGCCTGTGTTCGGTCGTCATTAATTCGTGTAAGACGATTGCACTAGTTTTCGGTCAGGTCCTTGTTCCCAGCCACTAAACTTTTGGATATGGTCAAGGAGAGGAAATGTATAGGTTCAGGCCTTTCGTAAGGTACCATCCGGGCATTTGTCTGTTGAAACTGAGGGAAACCCCGGCAAACCTCAGTCAGAATAGTCGGCTCTGGAGTTAGAACCCAAGTAACACCCCATTGCCGCTTCGAAGTTCGCAATGGACTAGGAGGGCTGTGTCCAGTAGTCATTATCTACATCGTTATAAAGGAAAGGCTCGACAGGCATATATCGATTAAGCTTACAAAATGAACACGCAGGGGTTAGTAATAGATAAACGTGCAATTCTTATATACGAATTGAAAATTATACCAAGCTTTAATGGTTATTTTATAATAATTCATTATAGTTACCGATAGACCTACTTCAATAATGCATTTATTTCATAAACTCAGGGTGCGTCGACAACAATCCATCCCTTTTTAAATCTTTCAAAATCCCGATGATAGCTTCGTTTTTAAAAATGAACTTAAACTATGAACCAATAAGGCTCTCTCCTCCCTTGATTATTGTCATTGACAATACATTATTTGCAAAACATCAAAACCATGAGGCTTCATTATTCATATTGCATGAAACTGGAAATGTTATTATCGTCAGTGTTGACGTAATAGGAGTATTAGTGTCAGTTTTTTTTGTTTAGTTTCCTACTGATATATAAACGTGTTATGGGTCTGTATTTTATTTTTTTAGAAAAAATGTTTTTGGGTATTGCCTCTCGTAAAATCAGCGCTTAAGGTTGAAATACGGTTGCTACAATAAAGATTGTATTATTATTATTATTGCTACTCACTACTACTACTACTACTAATAGGTAACTGTATTACCAGAGTGTTATACGTAGGGATAAAGAGGGGAAATTTCCTGATATCTAGTATACTTTTCCTGGTGCTTCACTCATCTGCTTTCTTGTCAGGTGGGAAACTTTTTTACAACTTGCAAAACAATTCATTTGTACCTACGTATTGCATCTCACAATGTTCAGCTGGCAAGTTCTATTTTGAGGAAACATTTTTTTAACGTTGACAAGATACCAGTGATATTTTCGTGCCACTTGACTGCATCAAGGGAGCTCTTTACTTAAGGATTCAGGAATGTTTGATTAATGTGTGAAGTTAGAATCATAGCCAAAAGTGATACTCGACCATCCACTTCCAGTTCAATCCAATACGAACTAAACTTCTTTCAGCTCTACAAACTCTTACTTTGGATAGAAAATGTGATACTTTACATGGGATTCTGATGCTTTGTTGTAATTTATGTAATTTATTTAATTGAATGTAATACGTTTTAATTTATTTTTCAAACGTTGTGCTGTAATGTAATTTATTCTTCAAACGTGACAGAGCGGTTTCGTATCTTTTTAGAGTGGTTCACAATGCAACACGGTTACTACTCAAGTTTATTCTCCGCTATTTGTAACCGCAAACCTTATCGAAAGACGTAAGCCATATTGTGAAATTTATCGCTTTTAGTTAAATATGTCAACAGAAAACCAGAAATTTTCTTAATGAAAAACAATACTCTTGAAGACGTCAGGAGTAATATATGTACAATTTAAACGATGTTCTTAATTATCTGACGAGACGAAAGAAACCATTTTAAAAGCATACTCTCACAGTTGGCCGGCTTGCTGAGGCGATATGGCTTTTCATAACTGGCCGAAAGGAAGCGGGTTCAAATCTCACCGAAGTTAAGTTATGTTTCATTCATAAGTAAGTTACTTTTCGTATATATTACTTATGAATGAATGCTCCCTTTTGCATCTTTTCATATTTTCAGCATTTACTGCGTGATTTTCGTGTTCAAAAATGAACATTTTATCTGAATAAATGGAAAGTATTCTAAAAAGCTCACGCCTACATTCCCATTGAAAAGAACTACCACAGACATCTTTTTTCGAGCTAAAATTTCTTATCTTTCTCCGATGAAGAATCGCTCTGAAAGAGTTATCTCTCTTTCCGCTCTCGAAAGACGAAAGATTCCACTCTTTGAATTTGGCTTGTAGCTCAGTTTTCTACGCTTGTCATCGCTGCATGATTTGTTTTTGGTTTATATATAAATACTTGAGTCTTGAGTTTCGACAGTGGCAGCTAAACATGCTAGGAATACATTTTGTTTTCATTTGGAAAGTCGGAGAACTTACTTAAACTTTTGATGCATGTATAAAATAAAGGTACTGATAAAACCGGGGACATCAATGGGGTCTAATTACTTTGTTGAGCTTCAGCTTCTCGTAGGTGCCTCCATGTAGAGCTGTCCCTGGTTATCAGATAATGAAATATTCATATAACAAATGTAATTCCTGTAGTTCCTTCTCTCTTTAGGTGACAAATCAAATCAAGTGCTTTACGAATTACATTTCAGTATTTCCAAATTTATATTTTAGATGTCAATTGTTGCACGGTGGCCGTGAGCGCTGTAAGACATTCCTGGTCTAAACTTGCTAAGCTGTATGGACAAGTGACTGAGAAGTACAAACCAGCAAACATTGCAAAGTGGAATTCAATGAACAGAGATTAAATATAAAATTTTACCTGTGCAAACTATAAAGCTTACAACTTTTCATTTGTCATATTAATTTGTTTCGTTTGCCTAATTTTAAAGACATCTGAAAGTATATTTAGTACATTAGGTAATTGTATGTTGTTTCATAAATGTTATTTGAAATGCATGCACATTAAGATATTACTTTAGGAAACTGATTTCAAATATAACGTAAATAAAACTTACATTTACGTTTACCTTTATCACAGTGTAAAATGTAGTAAGGAGGAGAAATTATTTTGTTTTATTTGTAAGACTTTCACGAATCACCTCTCCCTGCCTCAGCAATGTGTGTGGGGGATAGTGAGAAAGAAAGAGGGAAAGAGAGAGGGAGGGAGAGAGAGTGTGTGTCATCATAATCACATTCACAGCTGTCTGAAAGCCTCTCCATTTTCTCCTAAAATTGCTGTAAGTTTCTGTCTTCTTAAGAACTGCCTGACTTTATCTATTCATCTGGTTTCTAGGTGCTTACTATCCTACAGGAATCTACGGAATAAGACGTCACCCATCTTCCACATGTCTGTCTATATGACAATTCATTTTCCTTTCATCTTCTTTGCATCTTGACCACATCTTTTACCTTTCAGATTACATCTATTCATTTATCTTCCTGACCCTTCGTATTCCTAGCACGCATCTCTTCATTGTCCTTTGAGAAAATGGTAGATTTTCAGCCCTATCCATACGAATCCACGTTTCAGAATCATAGAATATCATGACTGAAACACACTGTTTACTGTTTCAAACGCAGTATACCGATATTCTGGGAAGCAAAGAAAGTCATTTTAGAATCATCCATTAAGAGCATGAAAATGTTAATCTTCAATTGTGCTTCTCTCGTTAAAGATAATGAAACCAAATTTAAAAAACTATATTTCAATTGTGTCGGAAGAAAACAAGGAAGGGGGTCCATTTCTAGAGATTTTGTGCCTTACAACTCATTTTATTTGAGAAAATTGAAATTACAAAACAATTAAAGAGCGAAGGGTTAAAATCCTAAAATGAACATAGGGGACAATATTTCATAATTATTTTCTGAGTCGTTTAAATGTAATCGTTAAGTGATTAAGGAATCTAAACTTGATTTCCTAAAACAAAAAAACTGTTTAGTCATATTCCTTGGTTTCCCCTGGCAGCCCTTCATTCTGAAAGACTGTATAAAGGAATTTTCAATGACTCCTATTCTATTAATCGATTGATTAATCTTTTAAAAGATCTACGTCATTTTATTTGAGTTCATTCTATACTTTTATCAATCTTTAAAGTTGAAAATTATGATTGTATTTACGTCATAGGTTTTAGAGATTTTATCTTTCTTTCACAATTTTCATACGTTTAGCTGCAGAATTATTTTGCAACTTCAGGTATCTTGCCCTTGATTGATCGTATTGAAAAATAATTTAAATTTTTAGTTTTTAAATTGGCATCATATGTATCTTCCGTTCTTATTAGTGTATTCTAAATCATAACAGCTTAGTTAAGGATCCATTTTATGAGAGTCTATGTTGGTTGTCTCTGGATGCTTTGATTTCAGACAAGGACAGTTCAATTTGAGAGATAACCCAAACTTTAATCATTATTATGTTATTCTTTAAATTTTCGTTATGTATTAATATGCTCGCCTTAAATTCTCAAGGTATATTTCACTAGACGTTTTCTCCATGTAGAACTCGCAAATGTAAGTCTTTTTAAAAACAAGTTTTTTTTAAATTAAAGTAAAACAACACACATTATTTATCAACATTGTATACTTGCTTTTATTATATTGATTATATTTGAAAGTTTTATCTGAGAATAAACCCTCTTTTTATGCTTTCAGTAAAAAAAAGGTATTTACGTAAATTATTTCTCTTAAAGTTTCATTTTTCTTTTTCCTTTAATATTTGCATGAGCTGTAGGGATAAATCGTGGGCATGTGGATCTCATAAATATTCAGCAGGACATTGAAACGTAAATGCAGATGCAGTATTGTAACAGCTTACTACCTGAAACATTTTTCATGTATGGTAGAACGCTTCCAATAAAAATGAATTTTCAAAAGCAACGAAAAGATATATCTCAAGTGCTAAAATTATAATTGCATGTCTAGAATTTAATGTCAGATTATTTTACAGTAAACAGATATAAGTCTATCTTCTTCTATTCTGGAGAATTAATATAACAATTTAACATACATGTTCACAATCGAAGTTGAAATATTATGTTACTTATTCTGATACGTAACATAAATGTTGGGAACATAGCGTCAACGGGATTACTTTGTAAGCAACACTGTCACTATTTTGTCATGTGCCATATTAAGTTAAATGTTTCTTCTTACACAATTTTTAAAAAACGTTTTAATGGTGTTAATGCTAGTTCTGAATTCATGTGGTAAATATAATAATTAAATTTCATGTAGATCTGTCCGAAGTAACCACAAAAAAAGGGTACTCAGCACATAATGGTTTCTGATCTCATGGCTGGAGTATTATGTGTGTAGACGTACGATTAGATACATGAAAATGAAGATAAGATTGTCCTATTTCATTTGATGGCTAAATAATTAAACTATATTAATTAATATATAACAGAATTATTAATAATTTCATTTGGTATTGTGTAAAACACTGACAACTAACTTCAAGATATAACTGTATTGTAAATAATGACCCCCCGACAGGAAAGTTGATTTATTGTAAAACATCAACATGTCATCAAATGTAAAATAAAAAGTTGACACTTTTGAAAGGAACGTTTACGGGGTTTAAGAACGAAAAACAATGCAGCATATTTGGAACATATTTTAGCACTTTTGTAATAAACATCTTTGGCTGTTTTTTATGTTGCAGGTAACTTCAAACAACCAACGAAATCGAACAATACCCTTTTTTATCTTCAAATTGAAAAATAATAAAGAAAAACCTGAGAAACTAGAAAACTTTACATTGGTAGTAAAACAGAAATTCAATACAAACGTAGCGTGTTATTTTTTTCTTCACTGCTGAAATCTGAGATAAAACACGAAGATACAAATAATCCGAAGAATAAGTTACCTTTTAATTTCAACCAATTTACATAGGAACATACGGTATAGTAAACCAATTGAGAAAAAGAATCATGGAACGCTTCACTGAGTTGATAGCTCTACATAACAGTATGTCCGAATGTTTAAACGTTATTACAGTAGAAGATACTCATCTGCTCTATTGGCTTTAAAAATGATATACCATAGTACCAAGTGCAAATTCAAAGGCTATTTTAATCATGAAAAATACCAACAATGCAAACTAGTATCGCTAATACAAACAAAAAATAACCGCTTGGTATTAACATAGTAATACTTTTTCCATTAGAACAGATCAATATTGTCAAAGTTTATATTAAAGCGAAACTTTACCATCCATTATATAAATTACATGCGATGGCAAAGTCATTAAGTATCTTCGACATAAATTTCACTGAAGGTCCCGGGTTCGAGTCCCGGCAGGAGCATATATGCCTTTTAACTAGAACGTGAACGATAATAGTGACAGAATGAAACCTGAAATTGAAACACGAACATCTCGAAAGAGGTCAATGTGGTTCTGATATCTTGCTGTTACAATCCCGCTCAACATTTATTCCCTCTTTTCAGAAAAAGAAACACAAGCCACTCACCACTTTTTGCAGTAGTAGTAGCTTCTAGTTTTATTTAAATTTCAGTATCTTAATCTGCTTTTATACGGTACTGGTTCTTTCGGGTAAAACATCATCTAGTATCATGAACACATCACAGTTCTCCCATTCGTGATTTTCAGAGTTAGGGCCTATCAATATACACAATGTAACCACGAGAAAACGTAGTAATGCTCAAAGTAACTCCATGTTAACAAATGAAAAGGGATTTAGTAAAATGACTATAAATGAGGAAAACATTTCTATAAGGTCCATCTCTCACATGTTCTACCAAAACAAAATTATATATAAATGTACACTGTACATGGTTCCTGTGATACTGACAACCATTTCGAGATAGAAAAAATGCTTTAGACATATTTAGTTTTTATTTTGCTACTAAAAATTATGTGAAGAAATAACAAATAC
>JAGDQP010021371.1:0-25952 GCA_022664845.1 Lepisma saccharinum
GAAGCTTTAAATGGAGTTTCTATCATTCTTTAGTCGTAAAAGTATTAAATTTGGGGAGGTCGAAATTTTGGAGAGTGACGCCACTCCTACCCGAACTAAATAGTATTACATGAGTGTCGAACGTGAAGATGAAACACCCAGTGGAAATAAGACATCCAATTAATCAGATATTAAATTCTGTAAACAAAGGTTAAAGTTTTCCTTTATTGGGAACTGGCAAATACATTGAGATCATTAATTATAATTCTTAAGTCCGTTCCTCTCTAACTGCTTTTATTGAAGTAGCATTACATACTGATGGGCAGACAGGGAAAATTAATGTCATACCAGTAACGTAGCTACGACTTTGCCCCCCCCCACCCATGGAAAGCTTTAGGAACCTTCCAGTAGCATCTCCCATACACAATTTCAGCAAATCTTTTACGCATGGATTGGGTAAGTGCAAATCTTCTACCCATTATGATTTGCCACTGAATAGCGGAGTACTGATCTCATAGATGTTGCTGCCAGTGAATTAATCGGTAGCCATTGAATCGGGGAAAATTAGAACAGCCACAGACAGTGAGTGTGGGCGTTTGGACAGCGTATTGTGTCGGAGACCTATAAGGAAAACATCAGGCAGTGATTTCTTTCTGAGTTCGATAAAGGCAGTAACTTGTTGCAACATTTTGGCAAGCGTATGTTCAAGATGCAGGTGACAATAACACATGCCATCGGTGATTTCGAAAAGTATGCGGTGGTGCCAGAAGCTATCAAGATCATGAACGATTTGGACGTCCAACACTCTAACAGTATTATCCGAAGAGAATCTCGACCAAGCCGTTCGAAACAACCCGAATTCAAGCGAAGAGGAATTGAGGGGCGTTTTTACAAATATCGGTATATACAGAAATCTGTATTTGTTCTGTTTTTTTTAGGAGAGCTGCTTTGTTAAAAAAAAATACTCCCATAGAAACACGATAAAATGTCATATATCAACATGTATTTATCTAGTTCAGCTTAATTCTGATAGCGCCATCGATTCTCCTGACCCAAAGAAAACATCAGAGTATGTTAAACCTTAAAATAGACAAAAATGCAGAGACCGAGTTTTGTGAAAACGCCATCAATTAGCAGAAACGTTCCAGATATACAGGACAACGTTGCAAGATGGATCGAATCGCTAGATATCACCACAAAGTTCATCGTTGGATTCCATATCATTTGAGTGCAACTCAATGGGAACAGTGCGTCGCAATTTATGTTTCCTTGCTTTTTCCGTACAAAAAAGATGGGTTCTTAACATGTATTGTGACGGGTGACAAGAAGATGGTTTTGTATCGGAACGTAACACGTCGAAGAACTGTGTGACGCCTTTCTGAACCGTCTTCATCGACGTTGAAACCAGAACTCCTTTCCAAGATGATGTTAAGTGTGTGGTCGGATGTCAAAGGCATACTTCGCTGGGAGGTCCTGGATCCTAAATAAACAATTAATACCATCAATCAGATTCTGATTAAGTTGGATGCTAAAATGGTCCCACCAAAGGTAACAAAACAAATAACCTTACTATTACGATCACAAGTGATAGGTAACAGCTGTCCTAATAGTCAATAGCACTGCACCTTCTATTATCAATAGGTGGACCGGCTAGGAGCAAAATTCTGATCGAAGCGATCAGACCTTGTCAATCGCCAAGGTGTCATCAACGAGCTTGATAACGCCAGGTCGCATCCTACTGTTATTAACATGGACTTTGGTTGTGAAGTTTAAATTTCCCTTCCTTTTACCAGCTCTGAGAAAGTTTTAAACTCGTACATTGAAACAACTTACCCTGTCCTGTTTGTTTGGTTTGGCATCGTCATATTTAACCTATTTATATGCCGCTTGTATACCCCTTAGACGCCTGCCCCCCTCAACTTGGAGTCTAGCGGCATTACATTTACGTAATTGTGCCATACTTAAACAATGTTAAGGGACGCCAAAAGGAAGAATAACGCATTTACAAAGTTTAATGGAAATTTTCATTATAGGTTATACTTATCCGGAAGGAGCTACGTCTGGATTTTACTAACATCTCTGAGAAAGCATACAAATCAAGATGTTCTCCTTTAAATTCAAAGCTACGGGCGACATAACTTCTCCGTCGGAAAAGATGACTCTGACTGGCTCAAGAGACTTGAACAATTCAAGTAAAATTCACTTATACTGCTATATTTCCTCTCTTACACTAAATATACACATACATGGATATATTTTATGCAGAAATTTATTATACATACGCATAATGTATTTCCTGTAATTGTCTCCGTTTGCTTTGGATTTTTTTCTAAGAAAGAAAGAAAAGATTTGTTAAAAAATAAACTTTGAGAAATTGTTTTCTGTTTCTAAACTAGATAATATATAAAATTCTTTAGAAGAATTACTACTATTATCCGTTTCAAAAGGGAGTGTTGTAGATATTCAACAGGAACGCATGTGGTTGCTATGTGATAAAAGGCGAGTGTTGTATGTTCTAATCCAGTGCTGAACAGAACACAGCAACCGTAAGCAATAGACAACAGGGAAAGTAATTTGCCTTTATTTCTTTAAGGAAAAAGAGACTACTTTTTTACTGTTTATATCTTACAGGTTTCAGCTTGTTTCGAAACAATTTGAATGTCATTGGCATGGATGTCTTTGCGTCGTATTCAAATTACCTTAATACATATTGTTAACAACTGAAGTAATTGCGTTAGGGTGGGAGGAAATAAGGCGTCCACAACTTTAAACTGTCATACGTTGGCAGAAAAATGATTAACATAAGCAGAAATTGATTAATGCAATGCCTGATATTACAGTATGCCAATAATCCGCGGGAACTCTAGCGAACGTTTTTTTTTTAATTATTATTTTAATCTAACTATCTCTTGGCTTTGCCTAACCAGTTGTATGCGTACACTTTTCATTTGCGATAAACCAACGTTTGTGTACGTTTTAGCGCAACTGTGGTACGTTTGCAGGCTTGTTCCTTTGTCGCGGCGAAATCATTACCCAATTCCCGCATTCTCTGAACAGTTGGAAACGCAAGATCGTGCCAGAAGACCTTGGTTATCAGGATAGTGATGTTGATTATAAAGGGTTTCCCAGGGTCCGCTATACCTTGAGTTTCCGCCAAAATTTTCAGTTTGGGAAGGTGTAATCAAATTGGTTGGGTGTAAGTGGAAGTGTGGACGATTTCTATCGATTTTGTACCGTAAAATCTTTAAAGTTGATGGGAGGGATGTTTTCGAGAATTTGAGAGTTCTTACTAGGAACACTAGGTACAGCCTTTTCTCAATCCCCTCCCTGATGTATGTTTCAACACTAACTGCTCCTTTGGACTCTTGAAAACACAGCTCTGAATCCCCTTTTGGGCAAACACATAACCACACCTTCTTTTTCTCTTCAAATTTTGCATTTTTGTGGAACCTTTTTGGCTGGATGTCCTATTTTGTTTTTCTTCACAAAGTATTCGGTGAGATGTGGGGAAGGAAGGAGTAGTCACTTTCATCACCCAATATTTCAGACCAAATGGAGCACTTTTAAACTAATTGGACAGTCGTTCTCGCTGCTTCATCTTTTGATCACGATTGGTTTTAAGGAAATGTTCTTGTTTTCTTTCAATGTATCCCATATCTTGCACTACCTTCTTCATCATTTTGTGACAATTATCAAGTCTCCTCCCCAACTGTATATACGTGTAGCTGAATCCAACTTTGGTGACCAGGGGCTTTGCAAAAAACACTTCTCATATCTGTCCAATTTCGTCCTTGGGCGGCCTGATCCGGACTTTCTTTTCACTCCCTATCTTCCTTAGAGTTTTATAAACCCAACGTTGTTCATGTCCTTCATTAATGAAATGTTTCACAATATCTGTCTTACTGTTGAGAGAATGCTCTAAGCAAAATCGCTCCAATATTTCCTGTTCAACTCTTGCACATTAATTTCCATTTTATATCTCTGTGTATTAATTATACAGCGCTGAAACAATACAAACTGGCTACCGTTCTTATCATTCACTGTGCATGTTTTAATAATCATCGTTGATGGCAATTTCTATTCAGGTGGCATATTATACTAACGTACGTGGAATAAGTTGTATACTTTCTCCCTACACCTTAGCACACATTTTGAATTGAAAATATGAGTTTATCATTTAAATTTAAAAATATTAACAATTTAAAGATATGTGACAGGTCCTTCCATCAACCCCTGCCTCTTTCCTTTTCTTAGGGTCAAGTTAAGTTGGACGATTCTTGGACGCCCAAAACTTTGCTCTTTCTTAACTTGGGGCTGGTTACCCCTAGGAGGTTTACGGATTGATGCAAATCCTGCAATCCGAGAATCTCTTTTTATTTCTCCTGTTTTCTTGTCCAAGAGGTGGTTTCGGGGTTATTTTAGTCTAGCATCTTAATGTAATCTAGACATTTTTGCTCATTTGAGGGAAATCTCATTTTTCTTTTTACTTTTATTTTTAAATTAAAGGTACATATGATACAACACAGAACATTTACAGACATACACATAACATTTAAACCCAAGACTGATCTCAAACGTTGTTCTTTTCACCTCATTGGAACCTGCAAAATCTGAAGATATTTAATACAGGATGAAATATAAGTGTTCTGTACGCAACGTTCCAGAAAATCTTTTGGTTTTCAATTACGCTTCACCTTCCAACTGCCAAGTGGGGTAACTAAGGTCCTACAAGTTTCATTTGTATTAATTTCCCATTATATACTTTACTTGCAATGTTGTCTCTTGTGCTATGTTAATAATTTTATATAGTGCATTTAACCTGTAAATTATTTTGAAATTAGGCTGTATGTTTACGAGTTAGTCAGTCCGTCAGTCAGTCAGAGTAAATGACGGGATTGGAATGTGAAGTGTCGAGCATTTTTGCTCATGCCTTCCAAATGTTTTGAATTTAGGCGAAATGAATGTTAAAGTCTCAATTGATTAGGAAGTAGTTGTCGCATCCGTAAGGCAGTCATTGTAAAGAGTGAATTTATTTAGTCATGATTTTCAAAACATGAAGTTTTGATGTTATTTGTTTAAGTTATTATTGACGAGGGTGGGAGGAAGGAGAGGTTTGCGTAGCGAGGCTAAGATGTTATAGGTTAGCGGTGAGGCTAGATGTTTAAAGTTCTTCCATAAAAAGAGTGTGAATCATGAGTTTAAGACAGGTAATCGGAGTTATGAGAAGTATGATTATCTGGGATGAGGCATTCGATGGGTGTGGCTGTAAGGTTGGGCGGTTCCGATGGTACGTAAGGTTGAGTAAGGAGAGTTGATCATGCGGTGCCATAATGAACGACAGTTAGAGTCAATGACTTCTGTAAGTAGTGGTAATGATAAATCTTCATGTAACTGAGTTATTCTTGTGTCCCTACTATGTCCAGTAATCGTTCGAGCTGCACGATTTTGTACTCGTTGTAGTTGTACCAGGTGAAATTTGGCTACATGTTGCCATGCAGGTGCAGCATAAATTAAGATGTAGCGGATCATCATGACATAGACATTCAATTTTGCTTCCAGCGTGAGTTCACGACTGTGGACAATCGGATAGAGTGCAAGAAGTCCTATTAGTGCTCTATTGGCAACTGTTTTCAGATGTGGCTGAAAGCGTAATGTGCGGTAAAGATCGACGCCAAGATATCGTGCAGAAGTGCTGTATGGAAGTTGAGTTTCAAAGAGTGTGAGAGGTTGTAGTATGCCTGTGTATCGCTTGGAGAAGTGTACTACAGTAGTTTTTTCAGTATTACGTTTCATCTTCCATTTAGCGGTCCAGGTTTCAATTGAGTCCAAATGACGTTGTGCATAGAGGTGTGAGTAACGGAGATTACGTGAGGATGCAAAAATAGCTGTATCATCAGTAAAGGTGGCTAATTTAGTATAAAGATGAGTGGGTATGTCAGAAGTATATAAATTGAAGAGCAACGGTGCTAATACGGATTCTTGAGGAACTCCAGCTGTAATTGGATAGATGGTGGAATCATGACCTTGGTAATGGACGTAGAATCTGCGATTTTGAAGATAAGATTGGAGTAGACGAAGATATTGATCGTGAAATCCCATAGTGCTGAGTTTGTAAAGTAGTCCACTGTGGCAAACGCTGTCAAAAGCCTTGGATGTATCTAAGAAGATGCCTATGGTGTGTCCTCGATTATTGCACTAAAGTGTGATTTCTTCTACCTCTCGGACTAGTTGTGCGGTTGTATCATGGTTTGCTCTTAAGCCAAATTGGTGGTTTGGTATTAAATTTCTAGCTTGGACATGTTCAGATAGTCTGGTGTGAATTAAACGTTCAAAAACTTTGCTGATGGTGCAAAGCAAACTAATTGGGCGATAATTCTGAGGATAGAGTAAGTCTTTGCCGGGTTTAGGTATGGTTGCCACTCTTGCAAGCTTCCATTGTGGAGGAAAGTAACCATGTTGTAGGATTGCATTGAAGATGCGAGTAATTAAGACTAGCGTTTCCTTGGCAGATGTTTTAATGCTTGTGGAGATATCTTGGCAGGTCCTGCAGCTTTGCGATTATGAAGTCTTTTGATTGCAAGTTGTAATTGGCGTGGAGTAATAAGTGTATCTGGGTCGAAAGGGTGATCAAAGGATTTATGGCGCAAATAGCGATGAACTTTTGTGATGGTTTCTTCGTCGTATGGTTCAGCATTGACCATGAATTGAGTTTCTAAATGCTCAGCCAGTACTTCTGCTTTATCAGGGGAATTGTAAACTAATCCGTTAGCACCATGTAGAGGTCTGTTGATTGTTTTCAAATTGGTTTTATTGAAAGATTTAATTAAAGTCCAAAATTCGTGGTTTGGTTCATTGAGTTGTTCTAGTTTTGTTGACCACTGTTGAGTTGCTAGGCGCTGTAATCGAAATTTTACTTTCCGTGTTAAGAAGTTCAAGAGAGTTTCGTATTCGGGATGTTTTGTTTTCTGCCATTTTTTGCGGATCAATCTTTTTAAAACAATAGGACATGAGTTCTTAGTTGCTCTGGAGGAAGCTGTGGATTAGAATGTGTTTGGTTGGTTGAAGTTGTTGTTAGGTGAAGTGCAGTATTAATTGTAGAATTGATGGTATCAACTCCTTTGCTAATATCATCTGGAGGGTTTAACGGTATTTGTGGATTGGTAATTTGCGCTAAGAGTTGACAGTAGCGGTCAAAGTTAGTGATATAAATTGGTTGTAATTGTCGATTTTCTTGGTAGTGCTGTTGATGGATATCCATTATTACTGGGATGTGATCCGAATCTAGTGCTGATATTGCGTGTGGCTCATCGAGAATCGCAATGCCTTTAATAAGTGCCATGTCTAGGACATCTGGCCTGCCTCCATTTTTGGGATAGTGTGTTGGTTCAGTTGAACCTATAGGGGCAACATCTAGTCGTGGTAAAGCGTGGTATAAGACTTTTCTTGCCTGATTGGAATCACGAGAGTTCCAAAAAGAGTGTTTGGAGTTAAGGTCTCCAGCAATTAAAATTCTAGTTCCTAGGGCACTGAGGAGTTGCATGTCATTAACACTGAGTGGTATGCTGGGTGATTTATAGGCTGCTATCAGTATTATGGATGAATCAGAAGTTTGCAGTTTGGCGCCAGTAGCTTCTGTGGAGTGAAGAGCAGGTAATGTAATCTGATCTATTGGTAAATAATTTTTGAATATTATTGCTGTGCCACCTTTTAGTCCAGGTCTGTCTGTTCTGATAATAGTATAATTTGGAATTCTCCATCGATGATATAGCTCAAGATGACTTTCATTTAGTAAAAAGATATCAATATTCTGTTCCAGAATGAAGTATTTGAATAAGTGTCTTTGTGTTGAGACCCCCATCGGCATTGAAGAATGTGATACGCAACTGTCGTGCTAATTTAGGTCCATTCTGAGCCATCGTCCACGATTGAAACAATTATTTGTACTACAGTAGAAAGGGTGACGAGTAATCCGGCATTTGGCGGGAGAGTTGAAAGTCCTTGTTGTACTCTTGTGAGTATTTTCATGAGGTTTAATCCTTGGAAAAAGCGCTTGAATGTGTGATAAAGTGACTCTATTGTATTTCCAAAGTCCTTCAGATTGGATAAAGATATACCAGCTATTGCAGGTTGTTCATTTGAGGTTGCAGTATCTTGGTCAGATGGAATTGCTGAAGTAGATGAACTTGTTTTATTCTTATTTGAAGAATATTGAGCTTTTGATGCAAAGGAAGCAGTGGTATTGTTATTAGTAGTATAGTTGATTTTTTTTTAGTGTTACTAACACTATGTTTGGAAGGATTGCTATTAGTGGATGGATCAGTATTGACTTTTGTCGCAATGGAAGAAGTTTTGGCTTGTTGTGAGCGTCTTTGTTCCACGGCATATTTGAAAGTTTTACACCCTCGGTAGTTTGCTGGGTGGTCACCACGACAATTAGCACAGAAAGCTGGTGTATCTGGTGTTTTTTGACATTCTTCGCTGATATGTGCTTCTCCGTATTTGGCCTGGCCCTGAAGTAAACAAAGTTCTCCACTTTTTGCGTGAACACGATCTGGAATTTTGGCCTCTGGTTTGAACACAGTGGGGGACCTATAATTACTCACTATAATTTTCGAGAAACTTCAAGACCTATTAAGTCTTTCCTGTGAGCATTTTTGTTCTATTCATAATATATTCCATAAATTCAACGATTCAGTAGATATAATGCATAAAATTGAGCTTTCAAAAACCTAAAGTTAGGGGTCATTTTAGCATAATATTTCAGTTAATCAGATCCCAATAAATAAAAAAATCATCTACAGGAAGTACAAGTGATAATTTTGTGCGAGAAAAGCTAAGGAAACCTAAGGAATAAAAATATTCAATGGGATCAGTCAGGTCTCCCTCTTCAACAATTTGGACTTGGCCGTCGGAGGGTTAAAATGTAATTAAGGATTGTATAAAGTAGAGAGAGAAGCGGAGAACACGTGTTGGATATGCACTGATGAAATAATTAGATATTGGTCATGTATTCGGGTTTGTTTTTCATTATTTTGTGTTGCAAACATGAAGAAGTTCCAGTCATTCGGCAGGAAGTTCCAAAGAAAAACAAAGTTCCTCATGGCGCTGTCCCGTTATGGACGCCGATCCCAATTATAATCACCGCTCAGAGAGTTGTCATCCTTTAGAAGGTTAATAAGTAAGACAACTCGGATTTTATCAACGTTCCCACTATACATTATTCACTTCCTTAGTAGTATATCAAATAACAAATTATGGCTATACTAAAATTTGTGCGAGAGTAAACAAAATTGTACAGTCATCGAGAAAAGTTCATTCCCTTTTAGTAAAATTTCTTCTCCCCATATCTTTGGTTTGGAGTGACCAATTTACTTTCACTTTTCTCTAACTAACTGCAAATTGCAGTCTTTATAACTAATAGAAAAATTTACTCAATATAGTTCATCCATTCCAAAATTTTTGTAAAAGCATTTTTACTCAAAATAATAATATTTGTGACTAACTATACAAAAAACAAAATATTCAAAAGTTGTTTCCGCCGCTGTAGTAATAATGCCATGGGTCCGCAGAACCCCCTGTGATGAAAATGAATCGGATTGAGCACCCGGACCCAGGCAACGCACCAAGCAAACCTCCAGTAAAATCCACGTTTTCCCCTAATTACTTGGTAAAAGCCCAAAAGCACAGCCCGGAAGAATGATTCGCACATCAGTAAAACTGCCAGAATTCCAAGACAGGTTAAGGTATAGATGGTTGGTTAGATTTGTTTAGGTGGTAAGGAGTAATATTTAATGCTGTAGGCCTCCATGTCACTTGTTTTGAGATTAAATTGTTTTGAGATCTGTTTCACATCCGTAGCTTAGATTTAAAGTTGATGTTTTGTTCGTTTGCTTATGTATCTGCCTGTGTTAAGTTAAATATGTTAGTAATTCTTTATTAGGTAATGAGAAGGTGTATTAGTAGTGATAGAAAAGCTTGTTTTAAGCCTGAAAGTCTGCATTGAAAATTATAACGCCAAGACTAGCTGGGGTGAAAAATGACCCCATGTACCGGTTATATTTTAATATTTGTGCCTATTTCAAAAATTAAATTTTCTCAAATTGCTTTCCAAACAGATCGACGTATCCGCACAAAACTTTGCACATAAGTTATTCGGCACAAGATAATAAAATTAAGTGTCCCCGTCCACAAGCATTTCGGTTGTCAGCGTTGTCAATCTAGTTCCAAATTCAAATTTTCGATTACTCGTATTCAGTTGGACGTATACCCACCAAAGTTGGTATGGACATTATTTTACACTATACATAAAATACTGTGTGAGTCCCTACCCTGCAATGGTCTCAGCCGTCAGCAAGACAGTGCTGCCAACCTATTTTAAATATTCTCTACTAATGAATACATTTGATCCCGCACCAATGTATCAATTTATTGTATTGAAGAAAAGGAGGAAAAACGAAGGAATTGTCAGGCAGAGCGAAAAAAACATGCAACTAATTGTCATTTTTCTGTTATCTGCGTACAACACAGTTGCCAGCTAAGACATTGCAAATTATAATTGAACACCTGAATGGCAAACACCCCAAGTCCACTTTTCTCGTATTTTCATTTTTCTGTTCGTCGGCATGCTTGTTCCAAGGGCTATCCGCTTACATAATATTACATCCTAACTCCAACTTAAAAACATTTTCCAATACAAAATAATTTCAACTGAATAGAATAACATGTTAAGTCCTTGGACTGTTTTAGTTCCCCCTTAAAAAAAATACTCCGGTGGATTTGGGATGTTTTTGCAATTCAGATCTTCAATTAAGGAATGAGAATGAATACTGTCGTTCTAGAGTCTAGACATATTTCTTGAAGCCCGACTGAGGTGGGTTTATACACCAATCTACATTTTTCTTCAAAATGTCGTATTTTCCTCTGTTGTTTTTTCTCCTTTTAAGTTAAAATTGAAACGGAACATTCACTAGATTTCCAAGAGAAAAGTAAAAAGTAGGCCCTATTATTAGAGAAATTTATATTATTCGAAATTTAGGGCGAAAAATTTTGGATCAAAAATGACCTCATGCGACTTCAAGGTTTAATGAAGAAGAGTAAAAGTACTTTTTAAATGTGAACGGCATACACTTTTTGACGGGGAAGAGAGTTTGAACATATCGGGAAGGGGCACTGCTTTATGTGTTTACCATGTAGCCTCATAAATGATAATTTACTCACACACACAAACAACAAACACATAGTTACAGAAACATAATATACAAGCGAGCTTGTATAAACAAACTCATCGTCAAAACACACATTGAAGCTCGTATCCTTGAAACCAAACAGTGTTTGGTTTCGATTTATAGTAACACTCTTGTTATATATGAAATACACACAGGTATTGGCATGTCCCAGTTTCACTTGCATTGCAGTTTGTAACCACAAACTCTTAAAATCGAGACTATATAGACATACGCCTAGTCTAATGATCTATAAGATAGCAAATAAAAGCAAATGTCTGTGTTGTGAAACTATATATATATATTCTTGAAATGTATATAATTCTAAAAGAAGTTTTATAAGTGAGACTTATTCTGTAAGAATATTTTTTTATGAATTGAATTAAAAATCAACTGTGCATCCTTGGAAATAGTTCCGCTGTGAAGCCACACACTGGCAAAGATGTTGCTCTTACTACTGGAAGCGTGCTGGAAGCTATCAAGTGACAGTAGCTTCAACTGGTCCAGAAAACTTGCAGTTTCGGAAAATATGACAATCGAAATTGATTTTTATTTTTAGAAAGGGAAAACACTGGTCTGGACAAATTCAGAAAGAGTAAGGCGCTTGTGGTACCAAAAAAATCACTGATATGCCCATTCAGACAAAAAAGAGTGCACAGAAAATACGTTGCGACAGAGTCTATTACTTTGGTGAAGTAGTCGAACTAAGGTCGTCATCGAATTAAGGGCGGTCGGATGACATCCTGTAGATAGTAAATGCGATAACTATTTTTGGTACAGATTTGTAATGAACAACATAGAGCTAATTATGAGAATAAAAGGGCAACAATTTTATTTTGTGACTTTCTTTTCGCTCATGGGCATGATGATTTGCACGCTCTCCTCGCTTCAATTTTTGGTTCCCTGGTAATATTAAATAAATAGGCTTATCTATATGTTATGACATGCTAGAAGATATTTGGGGCCATTTCGAAAATAAAATCTAACTCAGTGGTCTCCAATTTTCAACTGTTGAGTGCCTCGTGACAAGAAATGCCTTTTGAGAATTTTCCCTTTTGGGAGGAAGAAACAATCCGGCATATGAAAATTATTTCCAAAAATTGAATCAGTAAACTGACCTTCACGCTTTATTAGCAAAAAAGCATGAACCAAGACAAAAAGTCAGTTCTGTCACTGGAATGGGAATATATTCTTTTCTTATCGTTGTTGCCAGCTATTAAACACAAAATTCCAGTTTTGGAGAATTTTGCAGGGAATATTCTCTGTAGGAATTAATAAAAACACTAGTTTGAGCTCTTGTTTGGTGGTTTAGGCTTCCCTAAGGAACTATTTTTAAGGGGATAAAGTTGAAAAAGAATACTTTGTGCATATGCATCTTATTAATACACTTTATTAACAGTGTAAAATCATTGCGAAACTGTATTTCCGTTCTTTGTCTTTACAGACACAACAACTTGCCGTGGAATATTCGAAAGTTTTTAAGACACCAGCTAAGAAACTTTCCCTTTAACGAAGATTTGCGACAAGTGGATCCGTGGTCCAAAAGTTCTTGGTCGCATACAGATCTTTATAGACTTCGTCAGGGAATGGTTGGTGCTCAGGTAAGATTTAAAAACAATTAATTCAATTAATTTATTTTATCAAACTACAAAATCTAATACTGAATATGGAATACGAAATTCTCATATATTTATAAGAGGCTGTACATTAAACGCATTTATAAAACTTCAAGGTAAAAAGAAAATGATAAGGTCACAATTTTAATTCATGTATTGAATTTAACACACAAATTTAAAGAGGCATTACATATGTTTCATTGATTTATTATCGAAAGGAAATAATATAGTTTAATGTTATGTTCTTATATAATTCTGTTCTAATTTCAAGTGAGTAAATCATACGAATTATATTTGACATTATGTTTAAACGTTCTTCACACAAAGAATAAAAAAAAAACAGTGGAAGTTTGATTTACTTCTGAAAGCGACAAATATCGCAGTATTAAGGAGAGATGCCGCTGTACCTTATTGCTAATTTCTTACAATGTTTGCCTTACAGTTTCAGTTATAAAGCTAACTACTGGTTTTCTTTATTGTCGGTTTTACTAGGTTCGATGAAACAATTTCTAGCATTTCTGCCTTGAATATAGTAACGCATTGAAATTATTTGAAAATAGAACACTCATCAATTAACGGTATTGATTAATTCAATTTTACTGCCACAATGTTGAGACCGTATGCGAAATATTATTTTTTTTATTCTTCATTGAATAAATAAATTGGTTAACATAACATTGTTTTCTTTATTTTCTTAATTGCATATCTAGTCCCGGAAACTATGGACAATAAAATAGCGAAAAGCATAAACCGTACATTCTACTGTGTAATGATATACTTCAAGATACAATGAGGAAATAATTTCTTGAATGCTAATTCTTAATTTTGGTTTCTTAATAGAACGTTTAAATAGAACAATTTCTAAGATTCAATAAATTTAGATGCACCTGAGAATCTGAGCACTATTGATGAGTACAACGAGAAGTCAGTTACAAAATTATCGGTAGTAACACATCCAGTGTTATCACTTCTATAGCCTATGAATTCCGTTTGGTGCAAATAGAACATCTCCCTGTATTAATGTTATTATTTTGAATTAAGAATTAATGTCAAAGAGTAGATATCAAGGGAAAGTCGCTGAGAGCAAATGGCAACCCAATAAACCGTAAACACAAATGTAGTAAACACATCTAATAATGTTCTACGAGAGGATGGACAGAAATTATATTTCGAACACAAATTTATAAGTCTAAATAATATCAGTTTCGTTCTGCTGATAGTCATTTCTTAAGCAAGCTGAGAACTCCTTTAGGTAACAAACTTCTCAATAAGAAACATTTGTAACTTACATATAAACTCAAAAGTACCAACGATACCAGTAACAGTCCGACAACGTTTTTCCATGTTTTTTTTCTATTCTGGTATGCTCTTTTCAGGACCAGATTTCTAGCTCTCCAAATATTTAAACTGCCTTCTTAAGGCTCTTCTGACATAGGATGAATAACATATATGGTTCCCATAAAACATAATTGTATGTGCACTTGCTGGCATTGTAAAACCTTGGATACTACTGTACATAAAACTAGACGGTGTTAAGACTGTAGTTTTGAAGGACAACTGTATAGTATTGACAATGAGGTCAGTTGAAATTGTTTATGAGATAGTGGATTGAACGTTGAGTGGATTGATAGTGGATTGAGATAGTTTTGTCTCTGAACGTAGTCACGAAAGTACTCTCTGAAAGGAGTAGAATATTCTAAAAATGAAAGAGCTCAACTGTGTTGCCGTCTTTGAGAGTCTCGTTACCTCCCTTGTTTTGTTTAGCTACGAGTAAATCTACCTTTCATCCCTGACACGTGCTGGATAACTTTAAGATTCCATTTACCATAGGTTGTTTGTCAGATATATTTCGTATTTGTATTTTTACTCATGCCAGAATCTATATCAAATGCGTCCGAAGTACAGTAGAGTCTCTGCGTTTTGTTGTAGAGCGAAATATTTCTTTTTAAGACTTAAATATGAGGAATTAAGTTAATTCAATTTGCATTATTCCCAGTTATAGGATCGGCCAGCTGAGTTTTAATTCCGCACAGATAAACATTATATAAGTTTTAAAGGCATATTTCACTGTGTACTAATCCTATACGTATTCTAAACAGCAAAGGTAAATGTGACATGCTATGCAGTGAACTACATGTAAAGAAAATTAATATATGAGAAAGAAATTACACCAGATATACAATTTCTTATCTCTTTGAACGAAGTATACGATTGAAATAAACGTTGACCTTCAGTTACCACTCAAGGAAAGAACTTTCTAACAGTCAAATCAGCTTTAGAGAAATCTAAATATGATTTTAGTTTCAATTTAGTGATCTATCGTGCCTAAAATATTACGTACTATATGATATTGGGTGGTCGAGAGAGTAGTGGCGTCACTTTCTGTGGTTACGGGTTCAATTCCCGCCGGAGTTTTTTGGTGGAGTGGGTTGGGGCCTACTTTACTACCGAAAGCTGTAGGTAACGCCATAAGAAGCTAAGATATATAAAAATTCGTGCTATGTTTCCGAATAGATTCCTACTTTGTTGCACTGTGCTATCATACTTTGGCTCGAAATTGTAAGCCTTATGCTAATTCCTCGAGTCTGCTGTCATTATTGTTGTTGATTTTTTTTCATTGCATTTCTATGAAACCCTGATTCCAGATTTAGTGAGAAAATTATTGTTTAGATTACTTTTCTGTACATGCCTATTTTTAGTATTATTACAAGTATAAGGGAACTTTCTAAGTGAAGCGGAAATATGCCTCAACCAATTTTTAATACAGACACCTCTGTGAGATTTAATTCTCTATTAAAACCACAACTAGAAGACTAGGAAAAATAAAATGGAGGAATGTAAACATTTTATAAATATTAGTTTTAAAAAATAACATGGTACTGTTTTACCTTTGTACAAATTTTCATGAAGAAGGGCAATGTAATATGTTACTATACTTGAAGTCACTTAATTTTCTTTATCTGTACATTTAAAGGTAACTAAACATCAATTCGCATTCTCGTAGAAGAACACAAAACAGCGTTTGCCTTTACTGTGTTCGTTCTACACCTCAAATGAGTCACACATCTGTACACTTTAAATATGCAGAGAGGTAAACAGACGCGTTTGTGGAAGCTATAGTTCGTTAAAAAGCGATTTTATTGCTTAGGAAATTAGTAGAAAACCAGTACAAGCGGGGATTGTATCTAGGACATTCCTATCATAATAGCAATTATTCGTCGTAACCAATTATTCTGCAAAAAAACACCAAAATCATCGAAATGAAGAAATTTAACGAAAATGTAAGTAAATCCAATTTTCTTTCGATATATATTGTGTACAAAATTTGTACAAGAACGTAGGACTAAGATTGACAATATCGTGACATTTGCTAAGATCGTGATAGATTGTATTTTGCAATGTCACGACATTACCAAGTGTTGTCAAATTAAAATTTTAACCGCCAGATGAGTCTCGAATTTTGACAACTTTTGAAAATTCAGTAGCTGCGGAAACTGTACCTAGCAATACCACGAGCTTACCAATCTTTATCTTATTTAAATAGTAATAGACAAAATGAATTGCACAATACGTGTTCATAATTCAACATCAGAAAGACATACTAAACTCAAGCGGCTGCGTGTATACGTTATGCATTTCTTGTGTACTAAAGTTTACCTCGTACTTTTTGTTAATGAAAAAATATAAATGCGGATTTTGTGACATATTAGTAGAATGTAGAAATTATGATATCTTAGCTTTAAATTCTGCTAAAAAGAGTAGAATTTTAATATGACAAAATCGATACGGGTAAGAATGGACAAATGCTCAACTACTAATGAAGAACAATAATAGTTAATACATTAGTATTCATAATAGATAGAATAACTTCTAAATACTTCAATATTCTTGTATTGATTCTGTGGGCCGGTGGTCTAGATTCTTTGTTTCCCCAAGAAAAACCAGATCAGCACTTTAATAAGAAATTCCATTTTATTTTGGTACTCTGTTTGAATTAAATTTTGGAACGATCATTTCGCTTAGAAAACAAACGCAGTGAATCAACGCAATAAATTCCAAGATCTGCTGAATACGTTCGTATAAACATATTTCTTTTTTACATTCCCATTTTTACATTTGAAAATATTAAATTACCTTGTATAGCATCTCCTGATGTTCAAAATACTTAATTGTGTCACTTACGGTGCGAATGGTATCTGCTTCGGTTCCCGGTGGAACTCATGGAAATATCGGTGTTTATTAATTTGGAAAATATGCAAAGAAGCAATGAACTGTTCTCATAGATAGGGGGAAAATGTCTCTTAAAACTGAGAAACAAGTTTTAATCTGTGCACCGAGAAACAATTTTCTTAAAGAGAGCATGGATCAATTTGAAAATAAGATAAGTGATTTTATTTTACAAACCAGCAACATCTCCTCTCATTTTCAAATTAAATGGGGGCTGCTGATATTTCATTTATAAAAAAAAACTGTTTGTCGATGAAAAGGTAAGATTTCTTTTTCTTAATTTTAACAAACATTTGTTTACAGTGTGGAATACGGCGATAGGAGATAATGCGTTAGTCACCTGGTAGGTCAGTGACTGATGTTAGCAGTACTGCTGTGACGTTTGCTAAGAAGTTCTAAATTATTAAAGGATAGCATACTTTATATTCTATTATTAGATACATTTCATGTCTGTTACTGTTTTTAAAATTACTTTCTATCTATACGGGAAAGAATCTGTGGAAAGCTTTCCACGGTGAAATATAAACAATAATAAGCAGCCATGTTTTACTCTTACCGAGAAATGTTCAGCAACAAAATAATGCCAGGAGCTCTTATGTTACTCCCTGGCAAACGAGGAGACTCTACTTGAGTGTTGCTTTCTGCTTTAACTTCCAATCTATAGACAGAAACTCTTAATTTGGAAAATTGGAATTGAAGTCTTTCTCTCTCTCTTCCGAGGCGAGATTTGTGCTTTTATTTTCGTTCTCAGTGCGCGTGGAATGCTTATTTCTGAAGATCAATTGTCCATAGCTAACAAACGATATCATTCATGCTTATTCATGTGCGATGAGAGGACTAGATTTTTTTTCATTTAATAGACCATTTGTTACCTATCTCTGTTTCTTTCTTTTCTAACGAAACCCTGGATATGACACAACGTGTTTAAATTCTCAGATTAAAATAAGGTAAAACATTTTATAAAGATGGGAAATAAGGTGTTGCGTACTCCAGTTCTATATGGAGTCCAGAAAGTTTTATTACACTGCGAAAACACACTCAAAAATCGTTAATTTCTTCAATGAAGTGACCACCGCTCATCAGCACAATTTCGATCTGTTTATGACGTGCTAGCTCCATGCTGAATCACCTCCAATGACAGAATAATAAACCTATAGCTTTATGCAAATCCCACATCGCATAGTTCCTGTCTCCTAAACAAATGAACGTAGGTAAAAACAATCTTCGTATTTGAATTTCTGGGAACATTCTCCATTTATAATTTTCGACATAAATCAAAGATGCTTCTGTCAAGAAGGCCGACATGAAACTTATACCCTAATCATCAATATCCAAAATCGGTCTTATTCTATCCAGCCATTCTCGTCTGACCAGGGTGTTTTCAGACTTCTGCGTATATCTGTAGTTAAAAGAACTTCTCTCTTCAATTTGTTACATTGTTTAATTTAAATTCGCAGTATTAGAACGCTGATAGCTTTGTAACAGTTCGTTCTATATCAAAAATGGTAATAGTGACTTAAAAAGGACATAAATCACTATCTGTAACTTTGTACCCCTGAAATATTCCTGCATTCCTATAGAAACCACAGTTTATGAAATAAACGCAAAAACAACTAATTGTGGCGTCATGTTTTGAAAATAGCACCCTAAGCACAGTCTGTAATGATAGGATTTTTTTTCTATTGTTTAGTTAAATTAGTACTACATTTCTGCCGGTCTTCATGCTTTCCCAGATTTCTTCCGGGACAATGTCTAATTTGACTGGACTATATTAAAATACGTCCACTCTTTTCTACAGTGTTGTCTGGTCCCCGTGGCTATATTTCCCTCAAAATACTGAAAAATGTCCAGGATACAAAAATTACGTTCAAAATTAGAACGTAAAATCTGCTATAAAAATTCAACAACATTTCCCGATTTTACCTTGTTTCCTTTCCCCTTTCACGTGATCCAGATATTCCCGTTTTCCTGGAAATTTCTCTACACGTAACAATACTGCTTTTCTACCGAGAGCAATTGAAGTGCTTGGTGCAAAAAGGGAATTTCTTCACTTTTTACAAGTTTACACTTTTCGGTGGAAATATGCACTAAACAAATTGCTCTTTACATTGACTTAAGAGGGGGAATTCTCACCTTACCCCAAAGCCTGTTTATGCCGTGTTATGGACAAATACCAACGGTGTGCCATAACACATAGTACATTTTTAATTACGCTTTTTCTATTTCGTGTGTTACTTTAATGAACCTTCAATTTCTCTCAAATCTGTTCTTTTAATCCTGTTCCATTTCAGTACAAATTTCCTTTAAATATATTTTTTTTTAAATAAAAGTTTGCTTCTTCGACTTTTCTAACCTCTTTAGTACACACCTCTAAGCTCATGCGTTAATATTTTGGACTTCTTAAAGCCATGCGTACGTAGCAGCTTAAACAATTTGTATTATACTGTTTATATGCAGTCTCTAGAAGCCAAAGAATACATACAGATGAAATTGACTAATAAAAAGTTCAAGACAATATATTATATATAACCATAAAGTTGCCATATTTTGTACGTGGATACATTAAGATCCAACGTTTCTTTGTACACAATATGACAGTTTTGTGTCACATATATTTCAAGTTATATATAAAATATTTCCTCGATTTTTTTTATTTGTCAGTCACTTGTATACCTTGGCCAGAGTAGGAAATCATTGTTTTTATTAGCATTGCTCAATACAGATTTGATGCTCAGCTGTAATGTAGTTATCCTGGTTTCTAATTTCAGTTTTGATCAGCGTATATTCCATGTAGTTCACAGTACCTGGGTTCAGTTCAACTAACGTTAGAACAGATTGATGTTATTAGAAGACTCGTAGATAAATATTCAGCTCACATGCAGATAGTGACGTCAGCTGATGGTGAGTTTTTTATAAAATGTGTTCCACTTGTCTTGGTATACAAGCATGCACTTGAGCAAAACATAATGAAGAATGTGTATGTGTAACGGCATGGCAGTATAATTCTCAGAATGACTTACTTTGACTATACGTGTCTTTTAATGTTTTCCGTTAACAAATCATTCGGAAAAGGTTTTTTTCATAATACGTTTGGTATATAGGTTCTATAGAACTTCAGCATACAGTGAATCACCTTTAGAGTATGTATAAAAGAAAAATGTACGAGGGACTGAAATTATAATTTCAGAATCAGGATAAACATGTGTTTTGCAAACTCCGAATAATTTATTCTACAGCAAATGGAATTGAGAATTGCAGTTTATTTATTTCTAGCGAAACAGATCGAATTTATATGTCTTTTAGGATATCTGGGTTATATCATAGTTTAGTTGATACCTAGTAACGTTGAAAATGCGATTTAGAACGCTGTCTATGTTATGCATTTTTAAGAGAAAATCGAAATATAATACGATTAAACCGATAAACAATATGAGGTGGAAATATAGGTAGTTATAAGGGGCTTATGTTAAGGTTCGGTTCAAAAATTAAAGTGGCGTTCTCAAACCAAAATCAAGATATAACACGTCTGGATTCAATTGCAGGATAACTGAATTATGAGAATAGAGTACTTCTACTTAATTATCTTTCTGGAAATAATGGCGGAAACTTTTATGTGGATGAAGGGATGATAGTTTTTCATCTTGTGGAACGGTTAAACAGTCTGTGCTTCAGAGAATATCGTTCATAAAAAGATTATTAGAATACTGAAACATCTTTAGCAGAATAGTTATGTCAATAATTACGTACTTTAAGCGTTACGAGATGACTGTAGCAAGAAACCTTCCTTTCGAAATTACGTTTGCTAAAAATTCAATAATTATAATTTTGTTCCAATATCTTCCTTGACGTAAAGAAGTAAAGAAAATGTAAATACCCATATTAATATTTGTTCTGATTTCAAATATTTAGTTGAAATCTGTCAGTTGTTCCGAATGCGTCATCTCTCCGCGTCAGAAACAAATCAATCTCGCAGACGTATTACACTTATTTCAAGAATTTTACATTCCTCATGACAGCCAAGGTACGTAAAGAGTGATGAGCAAAGATAAAGTTGTCAATGGCAAGGAAAATAAAATGCGGGAAAATATTTTTTTCCCGGTGCATAAATTGGCTTCCAAAATTGGGAAAATAGCTTCGTAATATTTTTAAAGGTTCAGAAAATTGGTAATCTCTTAAAATAAATGTATTTATTAAAATATGCTCTGTAGTGTTCCTTAGTCAAAATTAAATTCCTAAAGTGAATATTGTTTTATTTCCTAGAATCTAAGGTTTCTCTTTTTAAGTACTTTTATCAATTATTAAATATAAAATCTTCGATTTTCCGCTTTAAGGAATTTTCCCAGTTATATTCCCAGGCGAATTTCACAAAAATATTTTGCAGGGTTTCTACGCTTCATAGGACATAGGCCCAGGAAAAATCACAGAAAAACATCTTTTATTTCACGTTGATAACGCTATTAAAGGTCCGCTTCTTCAACATTTTCAATGATGACACGACCGCTTCTACTTCAATGACTACACGTCCTTTAGACCTTTTACCGCCGGTACGAGTTTTGCATACATTTACAAAAATGTGAACATCCAACGGTGTCTTCTTTATATCTAGTGTACATAACAGTGCCAATTTATGAATATTACAGTGGTAAATTTACTTATTATACGCTGAAAAAAATAATTAATTCGAAAAAAGTAAATCGAGGTAAATCTGACACTCAAAATCAATACTATACTTCAAAAGAAAATATATGGAATTTTAACAGCAGAAACACTGCGAGGGACAAATACAAATAGGCAATACACATGCGTTACTGTAGATGAGTGGTTAGTTTTATCCTTTAGAAATATGCGGTGCCTGGTTTGATCTTCATTGAGCACAAAAATATTTGGGTTGCAATAACAAATGTAGGTCCGCTTTCAAGTATTTATCATCAGCTCACGATACAATGAAAATGCAGTAGAAAAATATTGTCATTTCTGCATATTATAACGGAATAAATTATTAAAAAATTGAATTTTGTCTTCGGTTTCTAAATGGGTAAACATCCACAATTCCTATTGACAAGTTAACCAAAGGGCGAACTATAAGATGGTAGCAATGACTTCAGAACAAGAACATGAAACTTTTAAGGAGCATATCACAAGAACAAGTTTTACATGTTAGCAAAGACAATAAAGACGGATTGGCCTGATACAAACAATCAAACCCATAAAAAGATATACAAACATAAATGTCGAAAGAATGGATAGCTGTACGTAAATGGTAATAATTGGAGTCGCAATTACCTGACATTTTAAGGTGGGGGACTGCAAACCCTTCATCAGTTGTAAGGTTATTGTGAGTCACGTTAAACGCGAACCAGTATCCTCATGGTAACAAGACGTGAATCATCATAGTTTGAGGAAGTATGACAGTGGTTACCCAACACACGGCACAAGCCTTTATCAAATTTTGCGGCCATTCGCCATTACTTGAACTACGGTATACCGGGAAAGATTCCAGGAAGACAAGGAATGTCAGACACACGTTCGGAAAGTCTTAGAATACGTCATAGATAGTATTGTTGCAGTAAGAATGTAAAATCATCTCATAATTCAAATAAGAGTAATACAAGAAGTATGAATCTGCTGGTAACACAAAATAAAACGAAAACAAGATTGTTGTGAAGTATAATGTTTGAAAGCCTGAATTAAAATGCAAAAGAACAGACACTGTTAAAAGGTTTCGTCGAATTGACTGGAAAAGTCAGGGAACTGGCTGAATGGAACATCACTAACAAAAGTCAGAAGCCCTTGAATTTCCAAAAATATTCAACAAAAAATATTTAGGAAAAACTTTCTCTAATAACATGCAGCTTCATATTGCCACTAGAATTGAGATTCTGATTGTGAACTTGCATAATGTTAGAGAAATATTCTTCTAAATATTCTTTGCTTGAATATTTTTGAAAACAGAAGGGTTTCTGACTTTTGTTAGTCACGTTTCACTCAGCCAGTTTCCTGACTTTTCCTGGCAATCCGATGAAAACTTTTATCAGTGGAGAAAGATTGAAATTTAGAAGAAAATGATCTGTGGAGAAGCTATGTATACGTGAATTGTATTATGTGTATACATGGTAAGAAGAGTTTATCACATACTTCAATTTCTTACGATATTAAAAATGTGTTTTAGTTAATTCAATATTCTTAATTACTACTTGATAAGTATGTCCGTTGCATATGTGATACAGAATGAAAAACAATATATTGGCAAAAAGACAAAACTCGTACTTTGACACTCAAACTAACTTAAATAGATAAACTATTTAATGGGTTAAACCATACTTTCAGCGAGGAACTGATGTCAGGTCATATGTTTCATATTTTTACAAGAGTATGTTCCATTATAGAGCACTCAATATTGTCTACGTGTATGTGTGTGTCCGGATTATGCTTCTGCAGTTTTGGATCCGATTCACTGAACGTTGGCACTTGGAGGTGCTTTACTAGTAAGTTTCATGCCTGGACGGAACTTGTTGGTCCTGTGTTGCCCACTATTTTATCATGAAGCCGAATGTAAAAAATCGAGATAATGAAATCTTTCTTTTCGGAAATGTGTTGTACACGGTGAGGGAAAAAAATCGTTTATGAGGACACAGTTGTCCAGAGTCCCAGTAATCTTAAAAGATTTGCAATGTAAAACATGTTATATTTGCGTAGTTCTTTTTCGAACTTTATTCTGTAATTTGAGAGAAGAGAAAATGTTTACGGGTAAAATTGGTCCTAGGCGGCATTAGATTTCACAGTTCACAAATAAAAAAAAATATTACAATACGCGCAGTGTGTAACGTGCACTTTACTAAAGCTATCTCCTTTATGTAATATCCACATGACAGAGTTTACAATATAGTGGAAAATGTTCTTAAGAATCAGCTATCAACACTTGTGATGTAATCATCTAGGTCTCGTTTATTAAAAAGTGCCCTGGGTTGGTTCTCGTCAGGTCCTGGGTGATTCTTTTCAAGTGTGCGTGTATAGAATAAACTCTACACTCCACATCCGTACGGTTCCGGTTTCTATAAAATGAATTATGTATATTCCGAGGAACATTTTGGTGTAACTATGTCAACCTTATTGTGTACTAAACGTTTTATAGAAATAGTAAAAATTATGATATAAAAATACTGAAGTATTTATGAGAGAAAAAGAGCAGTCTTATAAATTGTATATTACATTTAATTTCATAAATAAAGTACAGAAAGAGCTTTCATGCTTATTCAATTTCTTAATTGATTAACGCAGTTAGAAGCTTTCATTTTTATCGTAAAAATTGGACAAAATATAATTCCTTACTTTGTACACCCATGATGCCTTGTTGGCATTACGTTCACGAAGATCATTTTAGTAATGTAAATGGTAGTTACCGTTAACGCGGGTTTCAAATTTAACCAGCATCAACTTACGAAAGTTATCTTCTTACGTTAAGTATCGAAACACAAGATGGCTGGTAAGCACAGCTCACTTGGTGAGTTTATTTCTTTCTTTATCGAAATATAAAGCATCCTAGTTGAGCGTATCACTTTAAAATTATAAAACATTTATAGCAGAACTAATCTACAAAGTATTACGCTACAATTAATCCATTTGTGTTCATTATTTTATATTTTATACCTCTACCGTGTAACCTTAGAGTATACAAAAAGGAGATTCCTTACTCTAAGCCTTTCTTTACTGACAATAACAATACAAGCACGATAGCCAGGATAAGTCCCGTAATGTAAACGGAGTTATTTCAACCATGATTTTTACTATCGTAACAATCTTAGAAATCTAAACAAGGCATGATAGAAATATAAAAGATTCTAACTAACTAACTCTATGGCTTATGGAACTCGCAAGGTCATCGCAGCAATAAAAACTTTCGCCATCGGATTCTATCCTGGGCAATATCAAGCCAGTCTTCATGGCGAACACCTACTTCTCGAAGATCTCTTCAAATATTGTCCTCCCAACGACGTCTCGGTCTTCCCAATGGTCTCTTTCCATCCGCTTTAATATTCGCTTTTCCCCCATCCCATGGCCTGTCCACCTTAGTCATCGCGATTTCATTATTTGTACAACATCTGGTGAATCGTACAGACCGTGGGGTTCTTTATTATGCAGTCTCCTCCACTCTCGAGTCATCTCGTCGCGTTTTGGCCTGTATATCTTTCTCAAAACCTTGTTTTCAAATATCACTACGGATATTAAAATATCAGGATCTAAAACTCCAATTAGTTGTTTTAAGAAATCAGTTTTGAAAAGTTTAGAGTCGAGAATTTGAATTTTGGTATGGATTATTTACTTTCGGATCACTCTGCCTTAGCGCGGATAAAAATTATTTTGAAGTTTCCGCACGTAATATAGCCACCAATATGTAAGTGTCCGTGATGGAGCTAAACATAAGCTACGGTATTTGAATAGCTAAATATAAAAGGAGTAACCTGAAATTATCTGCAAATTCGTTCAACTGTGTGGATTAGAGAACCTACGTAGAAGTGTTTAAAAAGTTTTCTAAATTTTGGTGGCGAATGAGGCCACCTGAAAAATGTTGTAGTGGCCATTTGAAATCACTGGTGGCCTCATATAATACGTTTTATTGACGTTAAACATAAATTGCATTTGTCTGCCGGGAACATTACTAAGAAAAAGCAGATTGTGTCCCGGTGATGCGTTCAAGTGAAGGAGAGATTGTCATCGTCGAAGGACCAATTTTATTACCCACTCACAAAGCTGTAGTTGCGCCGTGTGAACCAAGCTATAATACATTCAACAGTCTATTGAAAATACGTAGAAAATAGTGCACTAGCGACACTAACATGAAATACAGAACGGTGGTGAGCGGCTGCGCTGTCTTGATACAAGTAAATTTTAGGATTTAGATCAATGAACT